>ML777735.1:371373-437536 GCA_009831015.1 Picea engelmannii
TGTTTATGCTGTTGTCTATGTGTATTTTGCATAAGTAATCCTTAATTTATGTGTTGCAAATTGATCCTGTTGCTTTAAACACATAACATTTCACTTGCAATAATTATTCAAGTTTTTCAAGTCTTCTTCAATTTTAGATCAGATGAGGATTCTGAAACTGCATCTATGGAAACTTCAAGAAGTGAAGAAACAAATTACATAAAGTTTCAAGAAAGCAACAAAACAACGTATGCCATTTTTCAATCAGAAATACAGAAAGATAATGAAGAGGCAGTGGTTTTATTTGATTCATTTGAAAATCATGATTTTGAAAATACATCCATGGGAACTCTGGACTGTGAAATAGTACATGATGTTCTCTTTTCACATTTGCAAGAAGATTATGAGCACAAAATTATTCCCATTCATTCATTTGAAAGTCAAAATGACAATACTCAAGCAAATTTCTAGAAGATTAATAAAACCAAATCAAAACCATTTGATGAAAAAGAGGATAACCCTGATGCACATAGTATGGATATCATATTTAAAGATGTTGAAGGATGTATGAATGTTTTTGTTGATATGCATGGAATATTGGACAAACCTATTGCTTTAATTTCATTTGAAAGTGTTCCCAGAACTGAAGAAATAGAGCAAGAGCAACAAACACTTATGAAAGAGGCTTGTCTTTTTTTTTTTGCTCATCAAGAAGAAATGAATTTTCATGATTTTCAAGATCCCATGGCCATCCTATTACAGTCTTCAGTGAAGGAGGAGTTTGTTTCCTTCATAGGCTTAGTTTTTGGATTCAACTTTTGCTTTCAACTGCCATCTTCTACATTTGTCTGCCTACTTAAGAAAGATGTGAGCATAGAAAAATCGGGAAGTCAATTGCTTAATTGGCTGCATTGGCACTTTAGAATCACTTGATTGAGTATTCATTTCAACAGTTTTAGGGTAGGTAAGTGAAAATAATCTTAGCATTTTTTGGATTTACAGTAGTGTATACAGTCAGATTTCTATATATTTAGTAGCTAGTGGAGAATAGTGTGCAGAGTTTGGTTTTCAGTAGACACTGGTGATAGGTTGGAGCACGATACACACACGTGTTTTGGGAGCAACCTGACGGATTCAACACCTGATATACAAGTTCTTTGCTACCTCACAGGGAGGGTAGCATCCCCAGTTGGAGCCTATGTTATCACTGTAATAATTTCTTGGAATCCAAGTCTTGAGATTTGGCGGAACACTAAATCAGTATAAAGGAGTGTTAGACTAGAAGGTGGGGTCATATCTGGTGGACAAGGCTAAATTGGTGGAGACGTAGGAGTGATGGGAACTGACTGGCCATAGATCTTGAGAAACCCTGATCGACAGTCAGGAGACATATTGGGCGAGGAAATAACGCGGAGGTTAAGCACTAGAGAGCGGGCTGGGGAAAATACCACAGTTTCAACCCATAGACACATGGCACCTCCAGAAGCATATCGGGGAGAAAAGAGGGTGAGTGAAAAACCACTCAAACACACCCCGATATCACATGTCCTAATATCAATAAATATGTCAAATCTAAATATCGCATGTGGATAAGGGAAAGTGATGGTCGATCAAATCATCTAACGCCACTTGTTCGAGTACTTTTCGTCCATGCAATGCCAGGTGAGCGCCGCCAGATAACCAACTCGAAGGATCATTAGTTGAAATAGATTGGCCAAATGTGATAAACTGACGTACCTACAAGTAATATTGTCAGTAGTTCATGATTGACACTCAATGACGATTGTCATTCAAAACATGGGTTACATTACTTTGTTTTGGGCAATTAACGTTCTATTTTAGAATGGGGTAATCATCGGTCCAATCATTCAGCTAAGGAAGATAAGTTCATGCTTTCTGTAAAACAAGGGAAAATGGATACGATAGACCAAGTGGTCTCCAATGAACCATAATTTTCAACTAATATGACAAATTCATCATTGAAGCAGAGAGAGAAACTGGTTGCTCGAATCTTAGCAACATAATTTTATACAAAGCCTTCAGGAGAGCCAGGAGCGGATGAAGAGGTCATATTAAATCCCATAATGAAGGATATAATCATCAACGGATATACAAGAGAATACCATACATGAGCTATCAAGAGGAAATAGATCAAGCATCAGAAGACAGAGGTAAAAGCTGAGGTGGTTGAAAGCATTGGGGAAAACCAACCTGCATGGCTTGATACGTTAAAATAAGAAATTGCTAAGATGAAATAGATTGCAGGCTAAATTTAGTGTGTGTCAGAGAATTTTTTAATAATATTGACAAGTGGCCTTCAAGGCAAAAAACCTCAAATATGTCAGTTTTGTTTATAACATCCCCTAGAAAATAGGAGTTCGGTTTACGTTACTTTTTTGTAACCGACAACTATTTTTGGAACTTTGGGGAAGACGATTCATTATGAATCCCAGATGTAATGTACCTATATATACTATTACAAAGATGAACAAATGGTTGGATGGACTGAAGAGGGGCCTGCCCTCGTAGCAGGAGGACTTTGTAAATCCATGGAGCTTAAGTGAATATACAATGCATAAGCATTTTGAATTGTTTATGAAAAGATTCTAATGGACGTGATATGGGTTCTATTTTCTCTCATAGTGTGTGTTTCTTGTGTCTTTGAAATCCCATGTACATTTTCCTCTTTTTAAATTGCATAGTTAAAAGCTCAAAATTCATCTCGTGGTGCTCTCAGCTTAAGCAATTTAAACTATGTGAATTTCCCCTAACTAATTCAAAATTCATTTCAGTAATGCTCTGATGCAGTTATTTGTTTTCTCTTTCTTCTTACACCCTGCTCAAACTAAATTAACAACTCAGATTCATTGCCACATTTAGCCTTTATCCTCTGGAGAGTTCTACTGGCCAGTCATTGTTTTCATTCAATTTTAGAATCTTGACTCCATAGACCTGAGTGTTCCTCCCCTTCTTTGCCAACAATTTTATAAAAACCCTCAACACAAACCAATTCTAGCCACTGATTTCCAAAGATATATCAAGTGACATGAGAGAGCCCTCTCTGAGTTGAGTAGGATAGTGCCTAGCTCTAAAGTAGGTTGAAACAATTACCTTTGTCATTTGTCTATCAACCAAACAAAATTTATAGATCATGGCTGACCCTAGAATGAAACAACATCCTGAAGTGCTCTTCCTGTCAGAGACACTTCCAACCCAATATGAATCAGTGTACCCACTCAGTCTGAAGTCATGATATCCATCATAACTAAGACCACAATCTACTGTACCCTTAAGTTACCTCATCACATGTTTTGCAACAACTAGGTGAACATGTCTAGGTTCTACCAGAAACTGACTCAAGGTGTTCACAGCAAAACAAATATCTGGTCTGGTGTTCGTCAGATACATCAATGAGCCAATGATATGTCTATACAACGTAGCATCAATAAATTATGACAAAGTATCGATGAGGAGCTTCAACTTGGTTTCCTTGGGTGTATTCATAGACTTGCACTCCAACATATCAAATCTCTTTAGGATTTCAACTGCATACTTCCCTTGGTTAAGGAAGATCCTCTCTGGAATCTTCCATACCTCAAGACCTAAGAAATAGTGCATTAGGACAAGGTCTTTCATCTCAAATTCTACAGTGATCTTCTTCTTCCATTCAGTGATAAGATTTTTTTCTCCAGTTGAGAATAAGTCATCCACATACAACAACAATATAACCGGCTCATCATTCATAAACTTGAAGTAGAGGTTAGAATCAACTTTACTCTTAGTAAAGCCTAAGATCATCAGAAAACTGTCAATCATTCCATACCGAGCTCTAAGAGCTTTCTTCAATCCATACAAAGCCTTCTTCAACTTACAGACATGAGTCTTCCTATCTTCAACTTCAAATCCTTGAGGTTGCTCTATATACACTTCTTCTTCAATGACACCATTTAGGAAATCTATCTTTACGTCCATTTGGTGTAACTTCCACTTCATCTTAGCTGCAAGGGCTATAATTGTTCTGATCAAAGTGTATCTGTCTACAAGAGAAAATGTCTCTTCATAGTCAATGCCTTCCTTTTAGGAAAAGTAACGAGTGACAAACCTTGCTTTATACTTCTCAATACTTCCATCAACAACATGTTTTATTTTGAAAAGCCATTTGGAAGATACCACATCCTTGCTCTTCGGTCTGGGAACTATTTCCCATACATCATTATTTATAATGGATTGGTATTATTCTATCATAGAATCTTCCCATTCTTTATTCTGAATGGATTCTTCAAAGTAGGTAGGCTCCTTATCTAATAGATCAAACATCAAAACCATATAACTAGAGAATGGCTTAGGCTTCTTCACTTGTCTCATGGTTCCTTCAGGGACACCATACTTCTTTCCATTGTGAATAAGTTCCCTTTCCCAGGATGGATTTCTCTTGTGAGAGATCGACATCTGAGGAGGTTCTTGAGATTCAGTTATGTGATGGTCTTCTAGAATCTCCTCATCAGGGGAAGCTATGAATTCCCTCACTAGTTTTGCAACTCTAGGAGCTACAAGTTCCTCTTCATATACTTCTTCAAGCTGGAATCTTCTTGATTTCTTTAGTGCTGCATCTTCATGAAAGGTCACATCCCTGTTGATCTCAATATGATGGTGATCTGGTATATAAACTCTTAAGGCCTTGGAGACCTCGCAGTATCCAACAAATATTCCCTTCTTTACTGAAGGGTCCATCTTTCTTCTCTTCTCTTTTGGAATATGTACAAATACTGGGCAGCCAAATATTTTGAGATGGCTTACTTCTGGCTTCTTTCTGGAGAACATCTCTTCAGGGGTCTTGAACCCAAGTGAACTATGGGACAATCAGTTTTTTACATATACTGTTGTTTTTGCTGCTTCTGCCCATAAGCACATTGGAAGATCTTGATCATGGATCATGGTCTTCATTGCTTCCATTATAGTTATGTTCTTCCTTTCTACTACACAATTTTGTTGAGAATTGTAGGGAGTGGTGAGCTCCCTCTTGATCCTGACATATTTTCAAAAGTTTAAAAATTATTTTGAGGTGCATTCTCCTCCATTATCTGACCTGAGTATCTTGATCTTTCTTTCAGAAATATTCTCTATCAAGGCTTTGAATTCCTTGAATTTACTGAACACTTCATCTTTTGATTTAAAAAAGTAAACCCAGGTTTTACGAGAATAGTCATCAATAAAATATACATAGTATACATACCCACTGATGGAGGATGATGGCATTGGGCCACACACATCTGAGTGAATGAGTTCTAATACTCATTCTTCTTTACTGTCTCTCTTCGGAAAAGGGTTCTTGATGTTCTTCGCTTGTGCACATCCATTCACACACCTTGATGGTCAACCTTGAGTTCTGGTAGACCTGTGACTGCCTTGCTTACATACTGTAATGATTTGTAGTTGATGTGGGATAATCTTCTGTGCCAAATTTCACATGGATTCTCAATGGCGTGGGTCATGGCTGCTTCTGAGTGACCCTTTAATTTATACAATCCACCTTCTTCTTTTCCAATAACGATTTCTTCTTCCATGGTTTTTCCTTTGGCCCACATAAGAACTTATCCATCTATAAAGGGAACTTTGAAGCCTTTCTTTTATAAAGATGATATGGAGAGTAGGTTCTTTGTCAAACTTGGTATATAGAGTACATCCTTCATCTTCATTGGAGTCCGTGAATTCAGTTTGTATTTTGATTCTCCTATTCCCTTGATAGGGTATTTATAATCATCTCCAAGTGTAAATTTCTGAGAAAACTTCCTTTCCGAAAGGCAAGAGAGAATGTCTCTTTGACCTGTCATGTGATTGGAAGCACCACTATCAATGAGCCAAGTGTCCTCTCCAAGTGATATTGATCCTGAGAGGGATGAGATTAATACATAGTCTTCAATTCATTCTTTTATCATATTTGTGGGCGGCTCTTCATCTTCAAATGCATGGGCATGATGCCTCTTGTTTTTCCTCTTGTATTCTTCTCGTCTAGCTGGAAAATGTATCGCAATGTGTCCCATCTTGTCACAATGGTAGCATTGGTAAGATGAGAAATCTCTTTCTTTTCTTTGTCCTTTCTTATTGAATCTATTTGGTTGAGATTATTTATGTATGAATTTGTTTTGGGATTGAGACTCTTTATGAGTTTCTTTCTAGAAGTAAGAATTATTTCTTCCTCCTTTAGTGTGAGTATCTAGGGATTGATCTTCATCTCTTGATAGTAGAGCTTCTTGGTTAGCTACTCTTGATTCTTCTTGCATACATTCTTCCCAAAGACTATCAAATTTTAGTTTCTATGTTCTGGCACAAATAGTTTGGATGAATGCATCCCAAGTTCTTAGGAGACCATTAAGAGCCGTCATTATGAGTTCATATTCGTCTATAGTATCTCCAATTTCTTGTAGTTGTTCTTTGAATTGAGATATTCTGGAGAAATATTCCTGGATCAATTCTCCTTTCCGCATCCTTGTATTCTTGAGTTGAGTTCTTAGATTCATCTTTAGATTTATGTTCTTTCCTTCATATAACCTAGTTAGGGTGTCAAACATTTCTTTTGGATTCTTCTTTTAAGAAACTCGATGAATAACGTGATCTTTGATAGAATCTGCAATGATTCTTTTAACCCTAATTATGTCCCTTTAGTGCTTTGCTTTATCTGCAACATCGACAGGTTTTGGTACATATCCTTTCACGAATATTTCTAATTCATTCTCTTCAAGAATGATTCCAATCCTATACTTCCAGACACAGAAGTTTTCCACACCTTCTAGCTTGTCAACAAGCTTAGTGCTTGCAGACATCTTTTACCTGGAGCTTAGGAAAATGACCGAAAAATGAAAGTGATCAAAATAAAATTCTGAACTTACCAGGAGGTGTGCTTGGCTGAGGTGAGTATCTTGGTGTGGTTAGATTTATGAAAATCCAACTTTTACCCCTTCAAACTTGATCAACAGATTTCTGGACTGGTGCTTCTGGTTTTCTGGTACTTCTAGTTTTCTTGTACTTCTGGTACTCTGGTACTTCTGGTTTTCTGGTACCTGGTGAAAACTAGGGTTTCACTTTTTGGGAGATATAGCCACTAAAAAGGTGCGTTGATGATGCCAAAGTGTTCCTTGAGGAAGGGCACACTTTTCTAGATGGCTTTGGTGCTGAAATTCTTCTTCAATAAAAAGCCCTAATTTGCATGTACGAAAACAATGACGTTTTTCTTCTTCTTGTTAAATATGCTGTCTTCAACTTACCTCTAATACCATGTCAAGGTTTAAGCTATTATTAGGTTTATTTTCAATTTACTAGATAACCATAGCATAAATAGGATCACTGAGAAATACACAATCACAAGAGACACATCATTTATCCTGGGAAACCCCCATGGGGGAGAAAACCCAACAAAAACTTCTTTAATATGGATAGCCATAACAACGCCAAGAGAAAAAACCAAACAATACATAAATTCCTCTCCCAATAATGTGCCTCTCTCTCTCTCTTTCTTATTCTCCAACTGCAACTCCAATGTTGCGCTTTGATGAACAAGTGAGTGAGTGACCAAATGAGGTGCTAGCCTCTCTTATTTATACAATCTAGTGGGCACTGAACTGAGGTGTCTTTTCACTGGTAGGGATGACTTCTCATTCTGGGTGGTTATAAGCACTTTAATATATTCTGGGGGCTGACTTCTCATTCTACCTATTACAATTAGGGTTTGACTAATCTACAAAAGGGGATTTGGTAATTTTCAATACCTGACATGATCAATCTGCAAAAGGGGATTGATCTAATGAATACTACATCAATAATAAATAGAATACTCTTTGCAGTTACATTATTTCAACATGCCATTCTTTGACTCCACATGGGAGGTGATGATGCTACCCACATGGAGTTATAAATATATGTGTCTTTTCCTGCTGATGCACCCTATCCTGTCATGGTACATAATTCACCTTTGCCTTGGATTTTTTTTTATCATTTTTATGAACTGTGAATCAAGCCAGGCGAACACTAATTTAATAAATAAAGGTCCCAATGGGATCATTGGGCTTGATTAATCAATTAACAACCTCAAACACTAAGTATGTTATCTAAGGCATCAATGGAAGCATCAATCCCTATCTTTGAATCGACCCTCATGAACACTTCGAACTCCTTGAACTTTGTGCAAATATTCTTGTAAGATTCCCTTAATGATGTGGAGATTCTCTTGATGATGTGGAGATTCTCTTGATGATGTGGAGATTCTGTTGATGACATGGATACTTTGTACACATTTCATCTTCCCATAGGGATAATTGTACTTCTTTGACTCCATGTGGTGGTGAATATCCTATCCACATGGATTTCTCATTCTACATGTCTTTTCCTAGTAATGCCAGTTGTCCTACTATGTTATGGAAGTTCGTCTTTTCCTTAGAGATTTTTTTTATCATTTGTTCTAATTGTGGGTTGGGCAGGTGAACACTAAGTTTGTGCAAAAAGGACCTAATGTGGTCATCAAACTCCATCAATAAATCAATGGTCTTTAACACTAAGCAAGGATCTGATGGGGGCATTGAGTTTGATCTTTGAATCGGCCCTCATGAACACTTTGAACTCCTTGATATTCGTGTATAGATTCTTGCATGATTCCCTTGATGATATGTATATTCTCTTGATGACATGAAAATTATATCCACATGGAACCTTTCCATAGGGATACCTTTTGTTCTTTGATTTCACATGGTAGGCGATGATGTTGTCCATGTGGAGTTCCTAAGCCATGGGTCTTCTCCTAATCATTCCACTTAACTTGTCATAGTAAAATAAGTTCAGCTTGCCTTATAAGCTTTTTCCTTTGTTTGAATAGTGAAATCAGTCCTAGTGAGCACTAGTTTTGTGAATAGGGGGGCCATTTGGGAGACCCATCTTGGTGCAAATATTATCCAAGGCTTTACCTTCAGATAGTGCAGAGGGGGCCAATCAGGAGATCGATCCTGATGAAGAAATTGACCAAGTCTTTACCTTTGAAGAGTGTATAGGGGGATCGATTGGGAAATTTGCCCTGATTGGAAAATCTACCCAGGGGAAAAACTCAAACAAGTGTAGAGTGGTCCCAATTTGGAAATCAACCCTGATTTAAAAATTAGGCTAGAGCAAAGCTTGAGGAAAGAACAAAAAAACCAAGTTTTTATCCAATTATGAAGGATGCCAGTTGCAAAAGGATTGATAGAAGTTTGGATAAGTTTGAAGTATCCTTGAAAATGTGAAGGTTGATGAGGAAAGGATTGGTTTTTAAGGAAGCAGATTAATCAAGTACTTTGGGCTCAAAAGGTGATGATAATCTTAGGAAGGTGAAAGATGAGGAGACAAGGCTTGGTTTCAAAGGCAGAGGATTAGTCAAGTACTTTGGGCTCAAAAGTCGATGGTAGGATTAGCAAGGTGATAAAAATGGGAGCCCATAACCAACAATGTAAGGATAAAAATGAGCCCATTGTGACATGGGATGACTTCATGGAGGCAACACATGACAAATTTTCCCCTCCAAAACATACAAAATATTAGTTCATGAAGTGGCAACAAATTGTGCCAATGACATGATCAATTGATGGAAGACCACATAGATGAGTTATGTAGTTCTCAAAAATTGGAATTGATTACACAAGTACGTTAATAAAAACTATAGTTATTGACCATTTGAACACTTACAAATTCCCAGAAGTATGTACAAAGGATTGATTAGAAGCACACATATAAGCAATTTCCCCAATTTCTCTAGTGAGCAATACAACTAGTCATGCGATGATAGGAAGAATGAAAAGGGGAAGAAGAAATAAAATTGACATGGTCCAAACAACCTTTCAAAATCCAAACAACTCTTTCATGACAAAATATGAAAATATGAATGAGCACTAGCAATCAAAGAAGAAATATAAGTTACATGGTGTCACACCCATAAGACATCCAAGCACAATAGTAAGGATTGTGTGATCATAAATATATCTTCACAAATCTCCAAACCAAGAAAGAATGGAACTAGGGTAAGTATATCATGACCTCTACAATGTTATTGTTCTCACAATGAACATAGACCCATCGCCCTCAACCATGAAAACTGAACTAGAGGACGAGCAATGGTAATTGTTCACAACTAGTTGTAGATCCATTAATATCCCCTTGAATTTGTTCTTGACATTAGAAGTTTGCAGAACTTGGTTCCTTGTCCATTGTACACCAATTGAAGCTCACATCACAACCACACATGTAGATTTACAATGGATGGCTCTAATTATCCTTGGAAAGATGAGTTTATGTGCAATGCCATACCCCTTGTACATATACGACTTGTTATGTGGGTAGCCTTACTTATGGGAGAGACATGGCATTTGAAAATTGTGACCATGAAGCATCATATTTGATATCAAGGGAAAATCGTTTTAAGCTTCCAAGGTAAACCATGAATAAAATGCCCCTTTGATTACAAGTGTAAAGTACCACAAATTAGGCATTCATACACAAAAAACACTTTTGTCATCTACATGGTTGATTATTGCATACCAAATTATTATGACCAAACTAATATACACCATTACACATTAGAATACTATTACTCTTGTTGCAAGACATACTAAAGACTCAAAGGAACTTCTTGTAGTTCTAGGACAACACAAAACTATTCAATACTTCCTTGTTAGCCCTAGTAGGATCACAACAAGCAAACACATGTTGATTTTTGTAGCTTCAGGTAGGTATTCTCACGTGCCCTAGGTATTGGGCATGTGGAAATCAGCATGGGCACCACATTACACTCTTCATTTGGTGAAAACTGCCTTTGGAATGAAGCTGGGGCTTCATGGGTTTTGTGATGGGATTTGTGGGTTTGTGATGGGGCTTCACACCCACAAGAAAGTCTAATTTGATGTTGAATTGTGGAGGGGATTCTATAATGATCCCTAAGGATTGTATGTAAAGGAGAGAGGTCATTATGACATTTCATATTGTGTAAAGTGTGTGGTGACATAATGGAGTTGGCATAAGTGAATCTGCACTTGTGCCAAGGAGCTTGGTTATTTCAACAAGGGAATTTATGCTACTATGGAAAATCTGGCCTAGGTTTGAGGAATCTCTATTTTCTATTCATGGAAGGGAAAAACACATCACACACGTGGGAGAGAGAGGCATTCAAAGGAAGAGAATTACATGGAATTGTACGCAAGTTGTAGTGGGCACAATCACATATGTACTCGAGTTGCAGTGGGCATAGTTGCATATGTACGTGAGTTGCAGTGGGCACAATCACGTATGTACACAGGTTGCAGTAAGGACAATCACATACATCCATACAAGGTTTCTAGGAAGGAGCAAGTCCATACAGGCTGATGTCAACAACAATAGATGTGACATCAACATGCCATACAAGTGGTCTACTGTAGATTTGTTGGTAGAGGAAATTTACATGGATCTATTGAGGTTTGGTTTTATGGTTTTGAGAGGACAAGGTTGTCCTAATATTTTTGAGTAATTGTGGCAGCTGGGAAGGATAGTTTTTCCCTCAGAACTTTTGAATTTGAAAAGAGTTACAAAAGAAAAATTCGTGTCTCATGTGTGTTGATGATTCATCTCTGATCTTGTTATTTCCATTGCATATATTCAGTCAATTATTTTCAGTGTAAAATTGTTCAGTGATAACAATTAGGGTTTATTGTTAGTTCACTAGGAAGTAATTTTCAGATCTGAAAATTAGTCACATAGAGTTGCATGTGAAAATTGACATGGTATCAAAGCTTGGGATTTGAATAGAAGGGGATCATCTTTGAGACACATAGATGTTATAGTTCGTTGCATATTTCTTGTTTGTGTTTGGATATGTCACATGTGACAACTTTGAGAGGGAGTTGTAGTAGTGTTGAGGAGTCAGCTATGAGAGGGAGCTACAATGACTAATGCAGGTAGAAGTAGGTTAGATGGTCTCTAGCTTGAGACATGGAGCAGACTGTCTAGATGAGGAGTTGTGGGATATTTCATCTTGGTGGTGTGGAAGGTTGAGAGTTTTGGTTGATTGGCAGAGAGATCGGTTCATAATAGAATGTTGTGTGGCTGGTTTCCAACTTCGAGGATGGACTTCCAATGGCTTGCCATAGTGAGTTGCGATGGGTGCATCTTGGGTGCTTTGGAATGGACGAGATAACTTCATATGTATGGAATGTTGATGAGTTAGAGTCCTCATCGGGCTAGAGAGTTATATATTTTCAAGGTGCGATAATGTATGAGCTATTTGACCCAAGAGGATCAGGACACTTGCATAGATGAGTGTCAGAATTCTAAAGTGGACTAGACTGTGTGTCCATTTGCAGCTTGGGACTGTTCATAAAGAGGACACATGTTTAGTTGTAGCATGTGTGTAGACACTAAGAGGTGTTCCCAGGTCTTGGGAACCATTTGTAAATGGGATCTATGCACGAGAGGCATTTCCAGGGTTTGATAGACTATGTACCAATTGTATCGAAGAGGAGACTCAGTTAGAGTCCATAGATGAATTGGATGATGGACTTGGGAAAAATTTCATTGGATGGTCATGAATTGGGTAAGAAGGATGCTTGCCTTGGAGGATTTCATGGTTCTTATACAGTGAGAACCACCAACACATGACAAGGGCAGATGATTTTTTCAAGAGCTTCATAGTGTCTGACTCAAGTATGCACAAGGATCTTGGTATGAGGACTAGGCATGTAGTACAGGGATCTAGAGCAGTTGTATTTTAGATGGAGTCAGAGGATGTGTTGCGAGTGGTAAATGTGCTATTGGTGCCAGGAGTGTGTTCTCATCCTCAACGATTGAGGAGTAGGGCTATGCAGTGTTGTTCCAGGATGGTCAAGTATTATTTGTACCCAGAGGATCTAGCTTTAGATCAACAATGGTTCTTGGAGTTAGAGAGGGCCAATCTATGTGAGCCATGACTAGTAGTAGCAGAGTGACAATGGATAGGGAGAATATGGTTCCAGAGATTGTATAGACCCAGGGAGTTTGATTTCAAAGGGAGTTAGTGGAATAAGAGGGATTTTGACTTCAAAGGGAGTCAGTGGACTAAAAGGGATTCTGACTTCAGAGGGAGTCAAAAGGATCAGAGGGAGAGTCAACCATTTAGAGGGAGTGTACCTTCAGGTCCAGATGGAAAAGAGGCATCTTACAAGACTGTCAGGAGGATGTCATGGGTTGATATGCCCAGGCATGATACTCAGAGGCAGGAGGCTTCTAGGAGTAGGATGTCTTCTAGGGAGGGATCATGCCAAACAACAGGACTTGCCTCAGTGATAGGGGGAGTAGCCAATTAGGTGGATTGGAGAACATTTGTGGTAGTGAATCCAATGCATGAGACATATTTACTTCCAGATGATTTTGAAGTGTGGTGAGAATACCTCCCTCACTAAGAGGGAGCGTTGAATTTTGTATCTTCGGGTATGTATTCTCACATTCCTTAGGTGTCGGGCACGTGGAAATTGTCATGGGCACCACATTACACTCTTAACTTGGTGAAAACCGCCTTTGGAATGAAGCTAGGTCTTCATGGGTTTGGTGATGGGCTTTGTGGGTATGTACTGAGGCTTCACACCCACAAGAAAGTATAATTTGATGTTGACTTGTGGAGGGGATTATACGATGACCCCTAAGGATTGTATATAAAGGAGAGATGTCATTGTGCCATTTCATATTGTGTAAAGAGTGTGGTGACACAATGGAGTTGGCATAATGGAGGAGCTTGGTGATTTCAACAAGGGAATTTTTGCTACTATGAAAAATATGACTTAAGGTTGAGGACTCCTTATTTTCTGTTCTTGGCAGGGAAAAACAAACCACACGTGTGGGAGAGAGAGGAAACTAAAGGAAGTGAATCCTACAGAAGTGTACCTGGGTTGTAGTGGGCACAGTCACGTATGCATGTGGGTTGTAGTGGGCACAATCGTGTGTGTATGCAGGTTGCAATGGGCACAATCACGTATGTACGCGAGTTGCAGTAAGGAAAATCACATACATCCATACAAGGTTTATGGGCAAGAGAAAGTCTATACAGGTTGATGTCAGTAGTAGTACAAGTGAGTCAATAGGCCATATAGGTGGTCTGTAGCATATTTGTAGGTAGAGGAAATTTCTAGGGATTTGCTGAGGTTTGGTTTTCTGAGTTTTCTAATTATTGGAGGACAAGGTTGTCCTCATATTTTTGCTGTAATTGTGACAACTGGGAGTGTGGTTTTTACCTCATAACTTATGAATTTGAAAAGAGTTACAGAACATAAATTTGTGTCTCATATGTGTTGATTATTCATCTCTGATCTTTTTGTTTCCGCTGCATATATTTTCAGTCAATTATTTTCAGTGTAAAATCATTCAGTGATAACAACTAGGGTTTACTGTTAGCTCACTAGGAAGCAATTTTCATATATGAAAAATAGTCACATGGAAGTTGCATGTGAAAATTGACAACAAACTCCCAAGAGGATGCAAAATAATTAGTTAATTATTTTGTACCTCTATCCATATTTACTCTTTTGAGAGTGATCACTTGTGGTGCACCTACATCACTTTATTTTCCAAAGGACCGATACTTCATTCGACATCATAGAAACAAATCTTGGGATTATTATGGGGGTATTAGTGCCTTATGCTCCCCCATCATAGTGCACATGTATGGAGAGATGAAGCATAACTAGCAACCTAATTGAGATCATCACATTTATGCTCTAGAGTGCAATGCATCCCACCCTCATTACTGTACTCCAAAGGGCCTTTTTCAAAAGGGTTGGTGAATACTTTGTATGCAAGTACTACTATTAAGAACATTTATGTTCTCACACATAAATACAATGCATTAAAGACCATGTTTACATCTATGTTTGACAAACTCATCAAAGTAGGTAAATTTCCAATACATGCTAAGTTCTATATAGTTGAGTGGGTATAACAAAAATTTCCTCAATTGGTGGATGAAATGTTGAACTTTTCTACATAAATATCAACATCCTAAATTTTCAAGTCCAACATTTCTACCTCTAATGCAAGGGAACCATTGCTACTCAAGGGGGATCTACTAATCCATGCATCTATTAGGATCTAGTTTTTTATAGGCATGTAAAATTTGTGATTATGACCAATGTAGTTCTCATAATATATTCTATCATTGACATTTGTTCCTCATTGCATTCTCCTAAATTACAACCTCTTCTTGATCTTCAACATGTCACAAGTTCTTATTTAGCAAGGGATCTCCAATAGGTCATTACACATACAATCATGCAAACTAAAATGTAGATTCCTTGGATGCAACATTAGTAGGATATTACAATTGTTGAGGTTGGTGCACTTAATGAGTCCAATGATAAAATTCAACCACATACATGCCAAAGCCCATAACATCTAATGGGTCTCTAACATATTTAGAATTTTGTTAGTTCCTTGCTTGACTTATCAATCATTACATTAATGACAACCTTGCACCCTCTTGTTGTATAGATATATAACTTCACTCATTGAAAATGATCGAAGCAAATAGAAGAACATGCAATGTCATTGACTATAATTCGTTTTATACTATGTACATTGTTGACATAACTTTTTAGTGATACGTATTCACAAGATCAATTACAACGTCATTATTCTCATAAATTTAATCAATGTGAACTATTGGATTGCTTGAATCCTTGCCTCTACTATAATCTACCTATAATGGGAGTATATTTGTACACTTAATCCAACTTTCATCATATTGATTTGTGTCTTTTTCTCTTGCCACCAATTTCTATTATCTTTTCATATGTTATTCTATAACACTTAATCTCTCAAGTCACATAACTTGTAACAAGTTGCATAATGCTTTCACACTCCAACACACTTCCATATTCCTATCACTTATGTATGGTTGAGTTCATGTTTACATGATTTTTCCATCACATCACAATTGGTCATTGTAACCTATTAGATGGTTGTGAAAATATCACAATTATGGATATTATCCTCACCATGAAGGAAATATTCACCTTAAGTGATCGATTTTGTCTAGGATCCAAATCAACTTCTATGGATATTATATTTTGGTTGATGGACTATATGCATGTGAGTCATTTAATTATTATTTAATGGTCTATCCAAATTTGTTTCCCTAGTTAAACCCTTCAATGAAGAGAAAATAAGGAAACATTCTACAAGTTAACGACCAACATGAAAAGTTTAATACTTTAGACATATATAAATTTAATGTTGAGTTTAAAACATGATCCCTAGAAAGAGCTTTTGGTGTGAGCCTTGACTTTGTGATTTTCTTTCAATCTAGCCCAAGTGCTTAAATTAATCGAACCTAGTGAGCTATGGTGGGAAGGGAGTTGTAAAGCGACATGAATAAATATAGCATGAAACACAAAGTTGGAGTTAATAAATTTAAAAGTGCACAATTAGAGAAACTTAAACATATGGAGATCAATTAAAAAAATCCAGTGACAAAAGAACATAGATGGAATAAGTAAACAACAACGAAAATATATATAAGAAAAAGAATTACAAGACCATGTGATGCAGACCCCCTTCCCTCCTAAGGGCTGCGCGACCTCCCGGTCAGGGTCTTCGATTATGGACTCATTGACTCTTTGAAACTCCACTGGTCTCGTCCTGTGTCAACTACAGGTCCTCACGACTCCTGGTGCAAGCGCTACGACACCCGCAACCTTCACTTTCGCACTCTGTGAAAATATCAGAGTTTGCGTTAGTTCCTCCTCTCTTGGCTCCTTCTCAGATGATGACCATGCGATTATGGGATAAGCTCCTTCCCTCTTATGACCACGGTTATGAACACTCGCCTAACTCAAAAGGAGTTTCGTGATTTCGCGTATTGGACCTTTGTGTGCAATTCTCCCCAAATCTCCCGACTCCCGAAAGTAATCATGATAGGGGCCTAGTGCGTGATATCCCTCTCTCTCTGTGACCGCTGGTGGTGACCAAGCGCTTGAGTGAAAGGCACATCGCAATTTCACGTTTCACGACTCTGGGACTGCTGCTACCTCTGTTCCCTCGATAGCCGAAATCGCGATGACCCTAGATCAACGGTCCATATTGTTCTTTGATCGATGACTATGATCAAATTGGCATTTCGCATTTCGCGACTTTGGAAGTCTCCGTACCTCCATCCTCTCGATACCCAAAATTGCGATGGCGCTGGATCAACGGTCTAGGTCTCTCCTTTGATCCGGCGATCATGATGACTTCGAGACTTTGCATTTCGTGACGTAGAAATACTTGTCACCTCCAATATTCCGATCCTCGAAATACCGATATTTCACCCTGAACAATCAACGGTCCAGATCTCTCCTGGATCCAACGACTCATACCAAATCGCGGATTCGGGCTTCACGAATTCTTAACGTTCTACCCTTTGACTCCCCAAAGCACGAGTCAACGAAATGCTAGTCCTTCACCACGTGTCCCTCCCAATGGATGGTTCCAACTCTCTGGTGTTCAGATTGAACAACCGAAGTCTTTTCTTCCTTGCGCTTATGCTATATTCAGAGTTATAAGATCTTCTGGGTGTTCAAAGGTCTCAGAACTTTACTCTTTCATCGATTTCGATTCCTGGATATATTTAACAGTTATGAAAAGTGTTACCCCTCCTAATCTTGGTCTCATGAAGACTTCAATTTCCCGTGCACTCCTTGTGTTTCATGGATTTCAATAACTCAGATCCTCAGGATTTCTCGAAGAGAAACTCCTCTCACCCTCCTGGTGTTCCACTTTTCTGTTCTTCAACTTTTGTAAAGTCCCTTTGACACTTAATCAAATCTCGAATTTGCGGACTCCTTGCACCAGATCTTACGCAAGGCTCAAATTCTTGCGGACGACTGTACATGTCTTGCACCAGTCTCTTTGTGCTCCTTGCAAAGGGAAGTTTTGTGCTATCTCTTCTGAGATTCAAAATCGAAACATACTCCGTCAACGCACTCCTTGCGTTCTGTGTGCACACCTTGCACCACTCGACCAAAGAGAAACAATTTAAACTCATCCTAACATTTACAGTACCATGTATTCATAATGAAATTCATTCATTCATGAGAACACAATAACATATAGTTGCAAGCAATGTCCACACCATGCATTGGGTCAATTTTCCTCTGTTATATTCATAAGTGAAAATGGTTACAACTATAAATGAACAACAAAAACTACTGAAGTCTTCTCTTAATTTCTATCTTAATTTCTTCTCCTAACAGCTCTATTCCAACCAACTACCGACTAGCCTCATTCGGGCATACAAAACCTCTATTTATCACAGAGGGCTCTTAGGGTTTTTTTCTGGCTACTTGTCTACTCTACAACTTAACCTAATGACTATCTAGACCAGTCGCATTCCAGAGCCGTAGTGGAATCTCCCACTTTGCTCGTAATCGTTCAAGCATGCCTCAAAAGATTAATTCCGACGTTGAATTAAGGCAGACCTAAAAATATCTGCTGTAACTGCCAGCATTGAGCTCTCATACATGTTCCTTAGTGTTGATAGGTCTTTCTGCATGCTATTGACAATGATGCTCCTGCATCATACTCCCCTTGACAAAAATTCATGGACTCCTATCCATGAGCTCTTGCACCGACTTTCCATGCTTCAGGATAGCAACTTCATTTTCCCAACTGGCATATTCTATTGGGTGTCCCTTCCACTTGACCAGATATTCAAAATAGGTCTTCCTCCTGGTCTTTTTGCCAATCCTCTGATCAACAATATTCTCCATCTGTGGTTTTTCTGCTATAGGAATTTGTTTCTCCCACTAAATCTTCTCTTGATATTCTTATCCCTCGGTGTATCAAACTGGTAGCTCAATCTCATAGGCGTTTGTATCAAAATTCCTCAGGATCTTACATGGTCCTATCTTCTTCATCTTTAATTTTTTATATGTTCCCCTAGGGAACCTTTCCTTCCTCAGATGTGCCAGAACCTGATCTCCTACTTCAAATTCAAGTTCTCATGTTGATCAACTCTATGATTGTACTCTTGGCTAGAACTCTGCAACTGCCCCTTGATCTGGCTATGGAGCTTTTGCATTTCTATAGAAACATCTTCTGCTCCAATTCTTCTGATCTCACTCTGTTCCAAGTCTCTCAACTCATATACTCCCCTGGGTTGCATTCCATACAATATTTGGAACCGACTCTTCCCAGTGCTCCTGTTTGGTGAGTCATTGTATGCAAATTTTGCTTGCGACAGAATTTGATCCCACTGATTATGGTGCTCAGTGACCAGACTCCTCAATAAGTTTCCCAAAATTATGTTCACAACCTCAGTTTGTCCATCTGTCTAAGGATGATAAGCTAAGCTAAAGGACAAGTCTGTCCCCAACTTCTTCCACATTTTTCTCCAAAAGTGACCAACAAATTTTGTGTCTCTGTCCGAGACAATGCTTCTGGGTAGGCCGTGAAGTCTTACAACTTCCTTGAAAAATAGATTTGCAACATGTGTTTCATCACTGGTCTTATGGAATGGGATAAAATGCGCCATCTTTGAAAATATATCCACCACCACAAATATGGAATCAAATCCTCTTTGCATTCTTGGTAGTCCCAACACAAAATCCATGCTTATTGCATCCTAAGGCCTCTCTGGTATTGGCAATGGTTGATACAATCCAATGTTTTGTATTTTTCCTTTTGCATGCTGACAAATTCTACATCTGTTCACAAAATTTATCACCTTTGTTCTCACACTTGGCCAACAGTATGAACTGCTCAACTGTGCAAACGTTTTATCATGGCTGAAATGTCCATCCAATCCTCCACTATGATTTTCCTTCAAAAGGTTATCCCTCATTGAGCATTTTGGTATGCACAACTGATTTCATTTGAAAAACAATCCCTCTTGAACCATGTACTCTGTCCACTGGCTTCTATCTCTCAGCATAGGGTTTTCACATGCTTCATATGCTTCCTTGAAATCTGTATCATCACAATACATGTCCTTAAGGTGTTCAAACCCCAAGGTCTTCACCTAGAATTCCTGCAGAATCAAACATCTCCTGCTTAATGCATCAACAACTTTGTTAGCATTCCCAATGATATGTTTTATGACAAAAGTAAAATTCTGCATAAACTCAACCCATTTTGCATGCCTCTGATTCAATTTTTCTTTCTTGGTTATGAATTGTAAAGCCTGGTTATGGCTATACAAGACAAATTCCCGTGGGACAAGATAGTGTCTCCATTTCTTCAAGGCTTGAATTATGGCATAACACTCCTTATCATACGTGAAGTATTTTCTCTTGGTCTCATTCAGCTTCTCACTGAAATAGGCAACATGTCTATTATCCTGACTCAAAACTTCTCCTATTGCAACTCCACTTGCATCACATCTCACTTGAAATGTCTTTTCAAAATTCGGTAAGACCAGAATTGGTTGTTTCGTGATTTTCTCCTTCAATATATTGAATCTCCTCTCGGCTTCCTCTGTCCATTTAAAATACCTTTTCTTCTTCTTCACTGTATCCATCATTGGTGAACAAATTCCACTGAAGTCTTGAATTTGCTATATAAGCTTGCTAATCCATGGAAGCTCCTTACTTCAAACATACTCCTTGGTGAGGACCATTCTTTGATTGCTTCCACATTCTCTAGATCCATCTTCAGTTCATTTGAAGAGATCAAAAAACCCAAGCAAATGAGTTTTGTCTTCATAAAAGAGGACTTCTTCAAATTTATCAACAGGTTCTCCTGCTCTAGCCTCCTCATCACTAATGTTAGGTGCCTCAAATTCTCTTCTTTAGTCCTACTAAAGATCAGTATATCATCCAGATACACAACCACAAACTTGCAATTGAAATCTTTCAGTATTTCATTCATCAGCCTCATAAAAGTACTAGGGGCATTTGTCAAGCCAAATGGCATAACAAGCCAATCATACAAACCTTCATTTGTCTTAAAGGTCATTTTCTACTCATCACCTTCTCTCATCCCGATCTGGTGATATCCACTTTTCAAATCTATTTTGGAAAATAATTTTTCTCCACTTAAGCAGTCCATTAAATCATCCATTCTTGGTAAAGGAAATATATACCTGATGGTGATCTTGTTGATGGCTCTTGAGTCTGTACACATTCTCCATCCTCCATCTTTCTTTGGATGCAACACAGTTGGTACTGCACATGGACTCAATCTCTCTCTCACCAAACCCTTGTCTAACAATTCCTGGACTTGGTTCTTCACTTCCTCATTCTCTCGAGGTGTCAATTTGTATGTTGCTTTGTTTGGCAGACTTGTTCCTGGTATCAAGTCAATATGGTGGCTGATACTTCTAATGGGTGGCAATGAGTTTGGCAGCTCATCCACCACTATGTCAACAAAATTTTCCAGCAATTCCTGAACTTCTCCAGGCAAATCATCCATCAAAGTACTTGTAAGGATAACTCTGGGTTTCCTCACCACAACGAACTGCATCTCTTGTTCTTCCTTGACTTCTTTCAGGAGTTCCTTCCCACTCATGAGAAGTATGCTTGTGCTGGCTTCCTCCTTCACTTTCTTCTCCTCTATTGGCAACAACATGTGTGTTCTACCGTTCTTCTCCAGGGTGTATGTATTTTTCCTCCCATCATGAATGAAATTCCTCTCAAACTGCCATGGTCTTCCTAGCAAAATATGGAATACATCCATGGGAATTGCATCGCATACAATTTCATCTCTATACCCTCCTATATTAAATTCAACCAAGCATTGTTTAGTAACCATTACCTGGTGTCCTTTCTGCAACCATGTGACTTTGTATGGCTTCGGGTGTGAAATTGTCGCCAGCTCCAATTTCCCCACCATCTCTATGGATACTAAGTTATCAGTGCTCCCACTGTCAATTATCACCTTGCATACTCTGTCTTTAGTCTTGCTAGCTGTTCTGAAGAGACTGTTCCTCTGCACCGACTTTTCAACTTCTGCCTCTGGTTTTAAGAGAACCTTCCTCAACATCAGATATCTCCCATCCTCTACTCCTTCTACTTCAACATCTATTCTCTGTGCTTCTGAAATGTGAGCTTCACCTCCTCCTTCTTTATTTTTCTTGGGACATTCCCAAGACATGTTTCCTGTCTTTCCACATGCATAGCATCTTACTTCTCCTCCTCCTCTTCTTCCTCTTTCTCTTGAAGAACTTCTTCCACCACCCTGTCTTCCTCAGGAATTTTCTCCTCTTTCCAAGTGATTATGTGGTTTCTCAGTCTGATCCTTGGAATTATGTGCCTTATCATGGGTAACTCCCTTACCTCTAGTTGGCGTTGGGATTTTACCTCTTCCTAGTTGGCTTTGTTTTCTGGCCAACTTCTCCTCTTCTTTCAGTGAAAACTGATAAGCATCCTCCACTTTCCTTACTGACATTATGCTGAGCTCATCCTGGATTTCATATCTCAGGCCATTTATATATCTGAAATTTTTTTCTTCATCTCTCTCCCTTTGTCCAATTCTGATGTTTAGCCTATAGAACTCCTTTGTGTACTCCTTAACTGTCATCCCTGTCTGTCTCAGGTTCTGCATCTTCCTAAACAAATTGATTTGATAATCCTTGGGCATGAGCTTAGCCTTAATCTTGGCTACCATTCTGTCCCAACTCTTTATATTCTGTTTTCCCTTGCTTCTCCTCTCAGCCTGCAGTTCATCCTACCATAGCGCTGCATGTCCTTTTAACCCGGTGACAATCTGTTTCACTCTTTTTTCTTCATCGACCTCTTCATAGTCAAAATGTTTTCCCATGGATCTTATCCAATCTAGCAGATCTTCAACATACAGGCTGCCTTCATACATTGGGAACTCTATCTTGACTTTGTCTCCCAATATGGCAACTACTCTTAGCAAACGTTCTTCGACAACATCCTCTCCTGCATCTTCTTCAACAACATTCTCTCCCACTACTTCTTCTCTCTCTACATCGCTAACGTCTCTAGCATCATGTGCTCTTCTCTGCGCTGCCTCCATTGCCTCTAATCTTGCATGAAGTTCTCACATATCCCTTTCTATAGCTCGATTGGCTAAAGGTTGATCTCCTCATCTCCTTGGCGGCATTGTGTTGATTTTCTATCACACACATAGAGTACAACTCTGAGTTCTTTTTTCTCCTCTCCTTTGCTTGATATCTGCAAGCAAAATTTCCACTCTGATACCACTTTATGTAGACCCCCTTCCCTCCTAAGGGCTGCGTGACCTCCTTGTCAGGATATTTGATTCTGGAGTCAGTGACTCTCTAAAACCCCACAGGTCTCGTCCTGTGTAAAATACAGGTCCTCACGACTCCTGGTGCAGGCTCTATGACATCTGCAACCTTCACTTTCGCACTCTGCGAAAATATCAGACTTAGCGTTAGCACCTCCTCTCTTGGCCCCTTCTCAGATGTGACCTCGATGATGGCCACATGATTATGGGCTAATCCCCTTCCCTCTTGTGACCACGGTTATGACCACTTGCCTAACTCAAAAGGCGTTTCACTATTTTTCATATCATACCTTTGCGTGTGAGCCTCCTCGACTCTCCCAACTCTCAAAATATCGATAGGGGCCTAGTACGTGCTAGCCATCTCTCTTTGTGACCACTGGTGGTGACCACGCGCTTGAGTGAAAGGTGCGTCGCGATTTCACGTTTTGCGACTCTAGGACTTCTGCTACCTCCATTCCCCCGATATCCAAAATTGCGATGACCCTAGATCGGTGGTCTAGATCATTCTTTTATCAACGACTATGATCAAACCGACATTTCATGTTTCGCGACTTTGGAAGTCTCCGTACCTCCGTCCTCCTGATACCCGAAATTGCGAAGGCACTGGATCAACGGTTCAGGTCTCTCCTTTGATTCGACGGTCATGATGACTTCAGGACTTCATGTTTTTCAAAGTTGAAAGACTTGTCACCTCCGATCCTCTGATACTCAAAATGCCGATATTTCACCCTGAACAATCAATGATCCAGATCTCACCTGGATCCAATGACTCAGATCAAGTCGCGGATTCGGGCTTTGTGAATTCTTAGCATTCTTACCTTTGACTCCCCCAAAGAGCGAGTCATTGAAACACTGGTCGTTCACCATGCGTCCCTCCCAATGGACGGTTCCGACTCTCTGGCATTCAGATCGAACATTTGAAGTCTTTTCTCCCTTGTGCTTACACTATATTCAGAGTTAGAATATTTTCTGGGTGTTCAAAGGTATCGAACCTTTACTCTTTCATCGAGTCTGATTCCTAGATATTTTTAACACTTATGAAAAGTGTTACCCCTCCTGAGCTTCATCTCGTGAAGACTTCGATTTCCCGCGCACTCCTTGTGTTTCAGGGATTTCGATAACTCAGATCCTCAGGATTTCTCGAAGAGAAACTCCTCTCACCCTCCTGGTGTTCCCCTTTTTTGTTCTTCGACTTCTATAAATTCCCTTCGACACTTAATCAAATCTCAAATCTGTGCATTCCTTGCACTAGATCTTACGCAAGGCTCAAATTCTTGCAGATGACTGTACACGTCTTGCACCAATCTCTTTTCTCTCCTTGCAAAGGGAAGTTTTGTGCTATCTCTTCTGAGCTTTGGAATCGAAACAGACTTCGTCAATGCACTCCTTGCATTCTGTGTGCACACCTTGCACCACTCGACCGAAGAGAAACAATTTAAAATTATCCTAACATTTACAGTCCCATCTATTCATAATGAAATTCATTCATTCACGAGAACATAGTAACAGAGAATTGCAAGCAATGTCCACACCATGCATTAGGTCAATTTTCCTCTATTATATTCATAAGTGAAAATGGTTACAACTATAAATGAACAAAAAAAACTACTGAAATCTTCTCCTAATTTCTATGTTATTTTCTTCTCCTAACAACTCTATTCCAGCCAACTACTAACTAGCCTCATTCGGGCGTACAAAACCTCTATTTATCACAGAGGGCTCTTAGGGTTTTTTTTTGGCTACTTGTCTACTCTATAACTTAACCTAACAACTATCTAGACCAGTCTCATTCCAGAGCCATAGTGGAATCTCCCACTTCCCTCGTAATTGTTCAAGCGTGCCTCAAAAGATTAATTTCGGCACTGAATTAAGGCGGACCTCAAAATATCTACTGTAACTTCCAACGTTGAGCTTTTGTACATGTTCCTTGGTGTTGATAGGTCTTTCTCCACGCGATTGACAACAATGCTCCTGCATCACCATGTATTGATCCAAACTTAAGGTTGGATTGGTTGCATTAAGTGTGCAACCCCTTCACTGTGAGGACATTGATCAAACCTGCAACTTATGTCATGCTACACATAGCTACAATGCATGCCATGATGCCTAGTTGCATTGGGGTGGTGAGATCATATAAACAAAAAATCAACCAAGTGGAAGTGGATATGAATGCCACATTGGATTGATGTTATGTAGAGTTATACGACTCAGGGAATTTATTATGGTGCATATAATTGAACTTAAGAAGTAAGGAATAGAGATAGACAACATAACCAAAAGATATACACATTGTGTGAATTAGATATAGTTCAAATGCACATATAATTTAGTAAAAAAGAATAAGCTACAATCAATGGAAAGGATGAAACAATGTCATATATCATTATAGATCTAGATGTGAGAAAATTTATGACAAAACTTGGTCATATGAAATAGATTGATACAAAATTGTGCATTGACAATGTATAATTTTAGTAGATTATTTGGAATAGTTTACTTGATGTATCACAAAAGAAATAACAAACCTCTAGACATGGAGGGTAAAGTTACATATTTATAGAGAATGCACTATGTAAGTATGTTATCGATGAGATGGTGGTAAAGTTGGCCAAGGAGACAACAATATTCCAAGTATGTTGGAAATATATCAATTATTAGAGGATTTGGCATTGAAACTATTAGCGCCATCATTTTTTTCCAGTTAGAGTCGGTATTAGTCGAGTCAGAGTCCGTGTGTCAAAGCGTGTGAGATTAGGTACCAAAGAGAAAATGGGTCGAAGTCATCAAGTGTCCGATTGGCCCTTGGAGTTGGGAAGGGATGTCAGAACCAAAGCATGTGTAAGGGGTAAAGGTATTTTCCCAAAGAGTCGGGTCCTGTCAGAAGAGAAGGTCTTACGTGCCTAAAGTCAAGGCAAGTGGTTAAATAGAAGTCACTGTGGTGGAATAAGTGACCATCATTAGCTCATTGTGAAGCCAGAGAGAATGAAAAATCATGACGCTCATATCACATATGCGCTACAACTCTTATTATATGCACTTCACACACTCCGAATTGTACCTGTCACGTGGATGCACTGCAAAAATCTCCAATCTCACTCTGAAACATCTAGTCGCCATGAATTTAGTGTCCCCCAACATGTTCCCATTTCTCACCCACCTGATTGTAAATTTTGAGTGCTCTACATGCATTCTGATCACCAGTCAAGTTTACGCATCGCCTGTAATTATTCTCGTAGGCTTGAGTCAATTGAGATTACCGCCTTTGGTCTACACAAAATTGATCGCGTGCAGGACCGATACACGTTGTGCCATGATGACATCCCAGAGCATAAGAAAAGGTTCACGAAGTGGCAGGAATGTTGGGCCCGAGCCTCAAAGATTGAAGTTGATCAACGAAGATCCGAAGGTCAGGGCGTCTTTTGAGCAGGTTAGATGCATGGCCTTTTGTACAAAAATCCAAGGTTTCAACACAAAACTAGCGAAGTAGTTCACAATCAGGTTCAACGGGTCCTGCACGATAATTCTAGGTGTCTCTTTCCAAGTGACAGAGGAAACTCTGTCGGCCACGAAAAAGATCCCTTCGCATGGTGAAAGGTGTTTTAAAGGCATGCCTTTGGACACACAGTGTTACAAAGACTTCATCAAGTGAGACTGCTTAGGTGGGAAGGTTTAAACAAGCGTTCAACTAGATATTTGCAGGGGCCCTTTCAAAAACTCATGGAGGTGATTAAGAAATATTTCACCTGTGAAGGAAGATTTGATAGAATATATCTGCACCGAATTAAATTGTTGATGTACTTCATAGGGAGGAGACTGTTAAATCTGCCCTTTTTCTTACACCAAAGTCTTTGAGATATGGCACACAACGCCCAAGATGAAACAGATCAGTGAAAGAGGAAAATATCACACGTCACATTGATTAAATTGCTGGTGGTGGATGAGTTAAGGTGACTGGAAAATAACTGGGATTCATTTCTACTTGCAACAAGCATCCCCAAGGATCCAAAAGGATATTTCCCTCTACCCACGGAAAGGGTAACATTGCGTCATGCAGAGGATGAAGCAGGAAGGGATATGGAAGAAGGAAATACGTTGGAAGCCCTGTCCCACCAACAAAAAATAACCTAGAGAAGGGGTAGGCCAAGGAATAACAAGGAGGCTGGAGAGATCTGGGTCTCAAGCGAGCTGCGTGTAAAGTCAACTACCGAAGAGTTACTCATGCACGCTATTCAGATGGAGCCTATCGAAGGAACAATTCTAGAAACCTAGGGTAGAAGGAGGAGGACAGACATTGAAAGTGTAGAAGTTCGTGAGCCGTCACAACAATTGAAGCAAGACCAACTCGCTATTGCTGACCTATACTAGGAAAACAAAGAACCGAGACAATAGTTACCAGGGAAGACCCTCAAAGTATCAACATCACAAGGTCGTGAGGGAAACACAACTTGGCTAAAGAGACAACTCAAGGAAGCACATGATACGATCATACAACTGTGAAAAACATAGAGGGCATCGGAGGAAAGGAATGCAAAACTTTTCAGGGAATGCGAATGAGCCATGGATAAAGTCCACGTGGCTCTGGCTAGAGCATAGAAGAAGCTGAAACGGAATGCAGTTTTTCAAAGGCAGGTGATGAACCTGAAAAGGATAAATTGGTCTCTCAGGAGAAAGTTTTGAGTATCCAAACTTCCAATGAGATGAGACGCGTGATTGATCGACTCGTTTTTGTCTCCTTGGACATGGCGCAGACTTATACTCTGACAGATACCCGCGTGGAAAACATACGATGCGCAATGATGGAATCTCATGGTGAAGGACAGGTATACGTTAAACGCGCGATGTTTTGAAGAGGAGGCATTTTTCCCTAGATGGGGTCATTATTTTAGAGGCATCTATAATGGTCTGCTGTCACCCGCCACATGCACACACCAACAAATTATCGCGCGACAGAGATCACGACTGTTACAATATGTGGCAGGAGTCTGACAGAGCACTCGACCGTCAAGATGCCCTGTCAAAGGAAAGCATCGACACATCATCTTCTAATGACGAGATATTGTTGATGATTGAAATTCCGCGGCAAAGACGAGTGACTATGATATTTCCGATTGCAGCCAGTTCTATTTTTAGCAAAAGGTCATTCAAAGAGTCATCTGATAGTGTGTAGTCAAAACCTAGTTTCTATGGGTAGTAGTTAGAACGTCGGGTAGCCCAAGTGGCACACCCTGGTCTATATATTCCAATGTTTTCAATGTAAGACGAGTTGGTTGGAAAAACAATGTAGACAGTGACTATTGATTTCATTTTTTGATCCAATTGAAACTTAATGCAAAAGTTCTGAAGATTTGATGAAAAGATTCTAATGGTGGCAGTTTGATGTATTGTATTCTTTCTTTGTGTATGTGATTTCCTATTTTCTTTATATTCATATCTATAATCCCTGTCTGAATTAGAACGTAATTTCAAATCTAGAATTCACTTCGTAGTGCTATAGATTCGCGCCATTTAGACAAACTGTATTTCTTCTAAGTTAACTCCAAATTCATCCCAAGCAGTGCTCCGAGTTGCTTCATGTGTTTTTCTATCGCCACACACAATGATTTTTAACTGAATACTGTTGCTCATTTAGCCTTTATCCTCTTGATTTCAGTCACCGAGTCATTTGTTTCTATCGTTTTC
Source organism: Picea engelmannii (assembly GCA_009831015.1). Classification (NCBI taxonomy): domain Eukaryota; kingdom Viridiplantae; phylum Streptophyta; class Pinopsida; order Pinales; family Pinaceae; genus Picea; species Picea engelmannii. The sequence continues at coordinate 400,231 of ML777735.1, forward strand.
TTAAATCGACTCCATAGCCCAAGGCCTTACTTTCTTTCACCAATAGAACCAAAAATATTGTTTAAAAGTGTTAAATCTAGCCCAAATTTTAAAGTTATATCCTGTACAGAGACGAAGTCTCAAGAGAGATCCCTCTCCAGGTCCAAAGGGCCAGTTTCGGGCCTCAAATTTGGTTTGTAGGTTGCCTCTGTCATTTGTTTCCTCAGCCGAACGAAGTTTACAGAGTGATAACATTCTGGCGCCATTGTCGGGGATGGAATTGAATAAATTTTCCCTGGGAGAATGACTAGAGCTATAGTTTTGACCCTTGAGGGTAACATTGGGGCAAACATCTGTATTGGCTGAAGACATTTACCCTGGTGAATCCAGTGAAAAATACTAGCACCACGTAGTAGCGTCATTCAGAAAACTTGGCTCCAAAGACCATTTATACCAGATCCAATCCTGACCCCAACCCTGTAGAGCCTATGTATGATCCCAAGATACTTCTGCGCAAGGTAAGGGAGCATGCACAAGACCCATTCTATTACTTAGACAAAAATCTATCCTTGCCCAAGGACGGGGCTCAAGGCATTGACGACCTCAAGTTTAACGCTTTGTTTGAATAAACTTTGTTCATGTCTAAATCAAAAACCATCTTGGACCATATAGTTTTTGATGAGGAAAGGTTTTTATCTCTAATCCCACAAGTTGCAAATCCCTCTCATAACATCCCCCAAATCATGAACCCCTAGAGCAATGGCTGTCAAGTTCGCTCCCCTTGTTCTTCCTACCCAACTGCATGATTTTCTATAGAACTAAAGCTAGAGGGTCAATCTCTACGACACTGACGGAAACGTTTCAGCCCAAAAGCATTTGGATTGGTTCAACGATTTTGTCGACCTAGAAGAGGTAGACTATGCAGACATGAAAATGAGGTTGTTCACGTAGAGTCTTTCGGGGGAGGTGAGAAAGTGGTTCAAATCCCTCCCAACAACAAGCATTCAAGACTTCGCTGCATTTGAAATGTCTTTCATTACTAGATGGGGAGACAAAAAGAATCCTTTGTAGCTACTGACATAGAATAACAATATGAAAAGGGTTTAAGATGAGACAATGCAAGAGTTCTCAGCCTGTTTCACGAGGGTTTTTAATTTGATTTCTGTCGAAGTCCAACCACCTCCTGGGGCTACATAGCTACGATACGTCGACTGCTTTGACAGTGATTTCGCCCTGCTGTTAAGGGAGAGAAGATCAACAAATTTAGACGCTATGATGAGTGATGCAATCGAAGTTGAGGTAAACCTGATGGAGTTGGGAAAGATAAAACATAACTTCAATAGAGGCTGGAGGAAACCCCAAGGAGACGCACAACCATTGACATCTCGACCCTCAGAGGACATGTTCGACTTAATGATGAAGACAATGGAGAAACTAATGGAAATAATGTCCTTGGGAAACAAACCCACCGCCTGAGAACAATATGATCCCCAGCCCAGGAATCAAAATCCCAGAAGAGGTCTGGTCCTGTAGATCAGGCAGAGGGAACATAGAGACCAGTACGACCAACAAATAAGGCCCCCGTTCCAAAACAACTATGCAAACAAAGATGTTGATCAGATGTTCTAAGATCAAATGCATTGTTGTGATGACAAGGACACACACATGTTTTTGAAGTAGGGGGAACATGATCAATATATGAGAGAAAATGACAACATTATGCTGGAGACAGATGACACACTGTCTTGGGAAACAGAGGAATTCGGGAAAGGCTATCACAATGCTATCATGCAATTCCAAAAGAAATACAACCTCAGGAGCAAGAAGGCATCCACATAGCCTCAATAGATGAATCCGATAAGGGATGCTCAATAGACAAATCCTGTAAGGAAAAATCCAGCAGATATCCCTTCCACTAGTCGACTGAAGCAAGATAATCCGACCAAGGATGTGACATAAAAGGCAAAGTCAAAGGAGGAATTTCCAAGGAGAATGCTAGAAACAAGCCAGGAGACATGCGACAAAGAGGTAGAAAAGGTCTCTCCCCCCTTTAACTTTGAGAATGAAATGGCCAAGATAAAAATATCCATCCCTTTCAACAAACTCATCAAAAAGGGAGAATACCAGGATCATATCATTAAGATGCTAAATATGGGGGGAACTCCTGACACTTTGAATGTCCACGATGATCACCCTGCCATTTTGTTCGGTACGCGCATAGAGGAAATGGTCAATACTGAGGATGTTCCCCCATTCTATGCCAGTCTCAAGGTCCACGACATGACCTTACATAACGCCATGCTGGATTCAGGTGCGTTGCACAATCTTATGCCCAAAGTGATCATGGACAAGTTGGGTTTGGACATCACCAAGCCCTATAACTATCTCTTTTCTTTCGATTCCAGAAAAGAGAAATGTCTGGGTTTGATCAAAGATCTGGTTGTCTCACTGGCCCAGATCCCTTCTAAGAATTTGGTTATAAATGTGGTCATGGATGATATACCCCCTAAGTTTGGCATACTATTATCCAGGTCATGGGCCACAAAATTGAAGGGAACTCTACAGATGGACATGTCGTACGCCACCATCCCTATTTTTGGCCAAGACAAATGATTATACAGAGAAGTGCTACTAAAACACATGGTGAGCAGTAAGACGTAGCCAAATAACCACCCCATCTACTTTGTTGACACTGATATCAGCTCCTCCATTGTTTACAATGACCTGAGTTTTGAAGAAGAAGAACCGATGACTATCATGGCTATTGATGAAAAAGCCGCACGATAGGAAGCAGAGTGTGCAGACTCAAGGCACTGCATGGAAAACGAGATGTAGAACATGAGTTTCAATGGAGCCATAAGTAAAGAAGGATCAGGGGCCAACGTATGGATAATCCCTCCCAAGGTAGGCACTAAACTCTGCTCTTACAAATTTTCTTTTGACTGCACTAATAACATGGCTGAGTATGAGGCAATGATTTTGGGCCTAAGAGTTCTGAAAGAGTTGGGAGAAAAGAGGATAACAGTGCATGGAGACTCCAAAACCGTTACAAATCAAGTGAGAGGAATATATCAATCAAAGCACCCCATACTGAGAGTGTACAGAAACCTGGTGCTGGACCTCCTCGAAGAATTCTCAGAGTATACTTTATCAGCGATCCTGAGGGGGAAGAATCAGATTGCGGATGCCTTGGCCACCTCAGCCTTAGTTTTTAAAATTCCCATTTTTCCAAATATAAAATATGAGATCAAAGTCAAGAACAAGCTGACAATGCTCGATAATATCAAGTATTAGCAAGTGTTTGAGGATGACAAACAGGTGGAGATATTTCTCCAAATGAGCGACGAGTTTGCTAATATGAACATTGATGACAAGTGCTATTGTGAGGAAGATGAAAGTGCGGATGTGCACAGTGACGATGAACCTTTCCAGAACCAGATAGCGAGAAGGGACATAGTACAACTTAAGAATAATATCATCCTAAAAGGATTAGTTCCATTGGAAAATATTTTTGATGAAAACGACGTGGCTGGAAATCCCAAGATCACTGCAAATGACGAAAATGTCAAGGATTGTAATATTGAGACCCAGGAGAATATGAAAATAATCAAGCTATCAAATATGCTCAATCCAGAGGATAGACATGATTATATCAAGCTTATGAAGTATTTTCCCGACGTTTTCACCTGGAGTTATGATGACTTGAAATTTTATGACACCAAAGTGATTCAACACGTCATTCCCCTCAAAGAAGACCAGAATCCTTTCAATCAAAAGCTGAGACGAATAAATCCCCTGCTGTTGCCGCTAGTCGAAAAGGAGGTAACGAAACTTTTCATAGCCAAAATCATCGTTTCTTTAAGGTTTTCAAAATGGGTTGCAAATATGGTACTTGTAAGGAAAAAGAGGCGAAATAAGGTTGTGCGTCGATTTTCAAAATCTGAACAAGGTATCCTCAAGGACAACTACCTGCTCCCGAAGATGGACTATATCCTTCAGAAGGTAGTTGGGTCCTAGAAGATGTCTATGCTGAATGGATTTTCAGGTTACAATTAGGTCATGGTACACCCAGATTATCGAGAAAAGACAACTTTCACGACACCATGGGGGACGTTCATGTATGCTAAGATGCCCTTCGGCCTAATGAACGCTAGAGCTACTTTCCAGTGGGTGATGGATATAGCGTTTGCTGAAAAGAACGAAAAATTTATAGTGGTCTATCTGGATGACATCACAGTGTACTCCAACTCCGACGAACAACACCTCGGGCATTTGAAGAGAGTTTTCCAAAAGTGCAGGAAGTTCGACATATCCTTGAATCCGAAAAAATCGCATTTTAGAATGCAAGAGGGGAAACTGTTGGGGCACATCATCTCGAAAGAAGGTAAAAAGATAGACCCCAATAGGTTTGAAGGAATCCTGAAAATCACCACTCCACGCAGCAAGAAGGAGGTGCAATCTTTCCTAGGAAGGGTGAATTTCTTGAGAAGGTTCATCCCGAACTTGGAAGAAATTATAAAAAATATTACCTGTATGCTCAGGAAAGGGAATGAGATCAAGTGGAACCCCGAAGCCAGAAAATCGTTTGAAGATATCAATATAGCGCTAACCAAAGCTCCCGTGTTGGCCAGCCTAGACTTCGCAAAGGACTTCATCTTGTTCTCGTTTTCCTCAGAACATACCATTGCTGGCGTATTTTTACAAAAGGATGATCAAAACTTTGAGAAGCCTATATCCTACTTCAGAAGGATGCTGAGGGATGCCTCACTAAGTTATGACATTATGGAGAAACATGCATATACCTTAGTGAAATCCCTAAATGAGTTCAAAACCTACATACTGCATTCCCACGTCATCGCTTATGTGCTCAACAACTCAGTCAAAGATATCTCGACTCAGCCTGACCCAAATGGAAGAAGAGGTAAGTGGATCACGACCATGATGGAATATGACCTTGAAATCAAGCCCACAAAGTTGATCAAAGGAAAGGGCCTCACAAAATTGATGGTGCAATCGAACTGCGATGTTCTAGGAATCAACTTCATCGTTGATTTATCAGAGAATCCTTAGGAGGAGACTACCACACATGTGGCTCAGAAGTTCGTCGATTCACCTTGGTACAAGGATATCATTTATGTTTTGAGGAATCTGCAAGCCCCTCTAGAGTTAAGCAAGACTAAGGCCAGATTCTTAAAGCTCAAAGATATTAAGTTCTACATCCTGGACAACTCACTGTATTGGAAGGATCTGGGAGGGATATTGCTAAGATGCATACTAGAATATGACGTGGGACAAGCCATCATAGAATCTGTGGGGGACATCACTACTAGAAAACCACCATGCATAAAATGCTCGGAGCAGGTTACTATTGGCCCACCATCTTCATGGACGTGTACAAAGAAGTTTCCAGTTTCCATGAGTGTTAGATTTTCGATGGAAGGAAAAAGTGGCAACCCCTGCCGCTAAAACCGATCTCGGTTGAAGCACCGTTCATGCAATGGGGCCTGGACTTCATAGGAGAGATTCACCTACCATCCTCGACACAAAATAGGTGGATACTTAAAACCACAGATTATTTCATGAAGTGGATCAAAGAAATTCAACGAAGCATGCTACTAACATGATGGTTATCCATTTCCCAGAGACCAAAATCATGTCTAGGTTCGGGTGCCCTATCAAGATCATCACAAAAAATGCGGCCACTTTCAAGTCCAAGAAAATAGAGAAGTTTTGCAAGGACTACAATATAAACTTGGGACATTCTATAACATATTACCCACAAGGTAATGGGTTAGCAAAATAATCTAATAAGAGCCTAACTAGGATCATTAAAATACTCTTACAGAACAACAAGAAGGACTAGCATAAGAAACTTATTTATGCATTGCGGGTGGACAAAATCACTTCCAAAAATTCCATCTCCATGCCACCATTCAAAATTGTGTATGGCATAGACACAATTTTCCCTACCTAGCTGGGATTTCCCATCAAAAATTTGCTTCAAGATCAAGAGGCCGAGCCAGATGATACACAAAGAAGGATAAATCAATTGATTCACACGCAACAGATGAGGGATCAGGTTTACAACCAATCACAACTTCATAAAAAGAAGATGAAGAAAACCTTCGACAAGCATGAAAATCAGTAGGGATTTCATATGGGAGATCTGGTGTTGAAGTGGGACGCAAGGAACGAAGATAAAGGAAAGCACGGAAAATTTTATCATCTTTGGATGGGGCCTTTTATAATTAGTGCGTATCGTGGAAACAACACATATTTTCTAGAAGAACTAAATGGGGAATGTGTTGGTTGGGGGCCTGTAAACGACAGGTTCCTCAAACACTACCTGGTGCAGTAAAGTCCGTTTAAATCTCATTGTCATTGTAAGTAATCATTTTATTTTCATTTTTCATTTTCAAAGAGGTTTTTTTTTTTTTTAGTTAGTATGTCAGCAGAGAATTGAAGCCCGGAGTGAAGGCCCTAAGTTTATGCTGAGTCTGGTCGAAACCATGTTAAGAAGGTTTAGGTTGTGTTTTTTGGTTTTCTGTTGTTCAAGGTCTAGAATTCGAATAAGGCCCAATGGTTAGGAACCTGGTCTGTTGTTCTTTGCAACCTCACTGGGAGGATAACAATCCCCATTGGAGCCAACTGTTAGTGCTGCCATTTTTTTTTCCAGTTAGATTCGGTCTTCGAGTCAGATTTCGTGTGTCAAAGCGTGTGAGGTCAGGTACTGAAGAGAAAATGGGTCGAAGTCAGCAAGTGGCCGATTGGCCCTTGGAGTCGAGAAGGGATGTCAGAACCAAAGCATGTGTAAGGGGTAAAGGTATTTTCCCAAAGAGTCGGGTCCTGTCAGAAGAGAAGGTATTACATGCCTAAATTCGAAGCAAGTGGTTAAATAGAATTTGCTGTGGTGGACCAAGTCAGCATCATCAACCCATTATGAAGCCAGAGAGAATGAAAAATCACATTGCTTGTATCACATATTCCCTACAATTCTTATTAGCTGTACTTCGCACACTCTGAAGTGTACCCGTCACACGGATGCACTACGGAAATATCCAAGCTCTCTCTGAAACATCCAGTCCCCATGAATTCAATGTCCCTTGACACGTTCCCATTTCTCGCCCGCCCGATTATAAATTTCGAGCGCTCTACATGCATTCTGATCATCAGTCAAGTTTACGCATCGCCTGTAATTCTTCTCGCAGGCCCAGGTCAATTGAGATTAATGCCTTTGGTCTGCACAAAATCCATCACACGCAGGACCAATATGCATTGCGCCATGAAGACATCCCAGAGCATAAGAAAAGGTGCACGAAGTGGAAAGAATGCTGGTCCTGAGCCTCAAATCTTGATGTTGATCAACAAAGATCCGGAGGTTAGGGCATCTTTTGAGTAGTTCAGATGCATGGCCTTTTGTAGAAAAATACAAGGTTTCAACACGAAACTAGCGGAGAAGTTCGCACTCAGGTTCGATGGGTCCCACACGGTAATTGCAGGTGTCACTTTCCAAGTGATAGAGGAAACTTTGCCGGCTGCGATAGAGATCTCGTCGCACTGTGAAAGGTTGTTTAAAGGCATGCCTTTGGACACACAGTGTTATGAAGACTTCATCAAGTGAGACTGCTTAGGTGGGAAGGTTGAAATGGGAATTCCAAGTAGATATTTGCAGGGGCCCTTTTGAAAACTCATGGAGGTGATTAAGAAATATTTCACCCATGAAGGAAGATTTGACAGAATATATCTGTACCACATTAGATTTTTGATTCACTTCACAGGGAGGAGACTGTTAAATATGCCCTTTTTCTTACACCAAATTCTCTGAGAGATGGTGCACAACGCCCAAGATGAAACAAATCAGCTGAAGAGGAAAATATCACACATCGCATTGATTAATTTTCTGGTGGTGGAGGAGTTAAGGTGACTGTGAAATAACTGGTATTTGTTTCTACTTGCAACAGGCATCCCCAAGGATCCAAAAGGAGATTTCACTCTACTCGTGGAAAGGGTAACACCACGCCGCGCAGAGGCTGAAGCAGGTAGGGCTGCGAAGGAAGGAAATATGTTGGAAGCCCTATTCCCCCCAACAACAAATACCCCAGAGAAGGGGAACGCTAAGGAAGAACAAGGAGGCTGGAGAGATCTGGGTCCCGAGCAAGCCACGCGCAAAGTGAGCCACCGAAGAGTTACTCATGCACGCTATTCGACTGGATCCCGTTGAAGGCACAAGTTGAGAAAGCTGGGGTATAAGGAGGAGGACAAACATCGAAAGTGCAGAGGTTCGTGAGCTGTCGCAACAGCTGAAGAAAGCGCAAATTTCCATTATTGAGCTATACTAGGAAAACGAACAACTGAGACAACAGTTAGCAACAAATACCCTCAAATTATCAACATCACAAGGTCACGATGGAAACACGACTCGGTTAAAGAGACAACTTAGGGAAGCACATGATACATTCATACAGCTGCACGAAACACAAAGGGCGTTGGAGGAAAGGAATGCAAAACACTTGAGGGAATATGAACCAGCCATGGAGAAAGTCCACATGGCTCTGGCCAGATCATAGAAGAAGATGAAAGGGAATGCGGTTTTGCAAAGGCAGGTGATGAACCTGAAAAGGTGAATCTGGTCTCTCAGGAGAAATCTTCGAGTATTAAAACTGCCAACGAGATGAGATGTGTGATCGATCGACCCGTTTTTGTCTCCTTAGATGTGGCGCAGACTTATACTATGAAAGATACCCGCACAGAAAACATACGATGCGCAACGATGGAATCTCATGGCGAAGGAAATGTGTACATTAAACATGTGACGTTTTGAAGAGGAGGCATTGTTCCCTAACTGGGGTCATCATTTTGGAGGCACTTGCAATGGTCTGCAGTCACCCACCACATGCACACACCAGCAAACGATCGCATGATATAGATCACGCCCGTTACAATATGTGGTAGGAGTCTGACAGAGCACTCATCCGTCCAGATGCCCTGTCAAAGGAAAGCATTGACACATCATCTTCTAATGACGAGATCTTGCTATTATATTAGCCAATTTTAAATTTAGAAAAATGCCATTCGAAGAGTCATCTAACAGTTTGTAGTTGCAACCTAGTTTCTGTTAAATTATGAGCTTGATTTCTTGTGTGGATTAATTATTTTATTTTCTTCAACACTTTTATTCCATATTAATACACTTCAACAATACCAAATCATAATTGAATAGAAATAACTATGTATATAAGTAAGCATGCACATCAAAAACACATATACCCTGGGGAAACCCTAAATAGGGAGAAAAACCCCAACAAAGAATATTCCTTTATTGCATTAATAATGTAAGATCACTTACAAATATCCACCATGAATGTTCTGCTCTTAAAGAGCTTTACAAGATGACTTTGACCTGACAAAGACCTAAGAGACCTTGATTAAATACACCTCTAATATGCTGCCTCTATTGTTGATATACAACATTGATATCCTGTTGATATATGCCTTTGATATGCAGCCTATATTGCTGATATACAACACTGATATGCTGCTTTAGTATGCTGCCTCTTTATCACTAATATGCTCCTCTATTTCTTCTCCCTTAACATGCATATCAAAAACTATGTTGAAGAGAAGAGTCAACCTCTGCTTATATAGGTTGAAGAGGAGAAGAGGAGAGGCTCGAAATAGTAACTTGTTTGCATGCTTTAATCATAACTCAACTTCATGCTTTAGTTCGAACTTAGAACTAGACTTGAGACTGGTATACTTTAGTTCGAAAATAGAACTAGACTTGAGACTTTAGTTACAACTTAGTATTACACTTTATTTCGAAAATAGAACTAGACTTGAGACTGGTATGCTTTAGTTCAAAAATAGAACTAGACTTGAGACTTCAGTTACAACTCAACATTACACTTTAGTTCGAAAATAGAACTAGACTTGAGACTTCAGTTACAACTCAACATTACACTTTAGTTTGAAAATAGAACTACACTTTATACTTTAGTTACAACTCAACATTACACTTTAGTTCGAAAATAGAACTAGACTTGAGACTTCAGTTACAACTCGACATTACACTTTAGTTCAAAAATAGAACTAGACTTGAGACTTCAGTTACAACTCGACTCTTTACAAGGAAATTCAAATTTCTCTTCATGGTGGATAATGTTACACGTGCCAACGCACTAGATCAATACATTTATATCATTTGCAATATTAGGAATATCGTTTGTTTCTAGCTTATAGGAATTTTATATTCAACCTAACTTTTGCTATATTCCTTCACTAGGCTCACAGAGGTTGTACATTCCCCCTGACTTTTGCACTAGTCTGTCTATGCTCAGAGAGGTTGTATGTTCCCCATGACTTTTGCACTAGACTGTCTATGCTCACAGAGGTTGTACGTTCCCCTTGACTTTTTCATTAGACTCACATAGTATCTCATTCATCCTAACTTTTGGTTTGACTCACAAAGGTTGTACGTTCCCCCTGGCTTTTGTCAATACCTCACAAGACTAGTTGATTCTCCAAATCTCCCTGGCTAGCGTCATGGTGGCCCATATGGCCTCTCATTGGAGAATGAATGTCAATGCTGCCAAACTTAACACTCCCTCTCAGCGAGTGAGTCATTCTCAGCCACACCAAGCTTGCCTCTCAGCTTCACAAACTGTCTCGAGGTCAGAGGCTTGGTCAACATATCAACTACCTGCTCGCTCGTGGATATGTACTGTAACTTTACAATTTTTCTATGGACCAAGTCTTGGATGTAGTGGTACCTCATGGAAATATGTTTTGACCTGTCATGAAATACTGGGTTCTCTATCAATTTTATGCAACTTTGATTATCACAGTGAACCACCATCATCTTGATCTTGTCTCCAAACAACCCAAAAACCAATTTTCTAAGCCATACTGCTTCCTTGCTAGCATCACTTGCTGCAATGTACTTAGCCTCTGCTGCACTTTGTGCAATGGATCCCTGATTCCTACTTAACCAAGAGATCATAGTGGATCCTAAACTAAAGCAGTATCGAAAAGTACTCTTCTGATCCACTGGGCTTCCTGACCAGTCAACATCTGCATACCCATGCAGAAATAAACCACCATTGGATGTATATCTCAGAACATAAGTAATGGTCCCTCTGAGATATCTTAAGATGTGCTTTGCTACCACCCAGTGTCTTTGTCTCGGTTCAGTCATGAATTGACTCATTGCAATCACTGCATAGCATATATCTGGCCTAGTGTCGATCATGTACATCAATGATCCAATCAATTGCCTATACATGGTGGGATCTACCATATCTGAACCTGTACCAGAATCATGCAACTACCTCAGGTTGGTAATCATCAGAGTAGGCATGGATTTGTAATCCATCATACCAAACCTCTTTAGTACATCCACTGTGTATTTTCCTTGTGCCAGAAATATCTTGCTCTTTCTTTGCCATACTTCCAATCCTTTGAAGTAATGCATCAAGCCTAAGTCTTTCATCTCAAATTCTAAGGTTAGCTCCCTATTACACCAGGCTATTATCCCTTCATCTCCGGTTAGAAAGAGATCATAAAAATACATGATTAGTATAACAGGTTGATTACCTCTTACCTTGAAGTACATATTTGCATCAACATCACTTTTCTGAAATCCCAGGCTTTTAAGAAAGCCATCAATCCTGTCATACCAAAATCTAGGAGCTTGCTTAAGACAATATAAGGCCTTCCTTAGCTTGCATACATGAGTGCCTTTGTTATGAAGTAAAAGACCATCTGGTTGTTCCACATAGACCTCCAGTTCAATCTTTCCATTCAATAATGTTGTTTTTACATCCATCTCATGTAGCTTCCAACCAAGAACGAGAGCTAAAGAAATAATAGTTTGAATGGAGGTATACCTGGATACAGGGGAAAAAGTCTCTTCATAGTCGAATCCTTCTTTTCGAGTGAAGCCTCTGGCTACAAATATTACTTTGAAATTTTCCACACTTCCATCAACTACATGTTTGATCTTATAGATCCATTTGGAAGAAACCACTAAGTTGTCTTTCGACCTCGACACAGTGTCCCAAACATTGTTCTTTATAATAGACCTGTATTCCTCAAGCATGGAATCCTTCCATACTTGTAATTTATCTTCTTCTTCAAATGAATAAGGTTCGGTATCACTAATGCTACTCATCAATGCAACATAGCCTCCAAACCTATGATGCCTCTTCCTTTCCCTGAAAGTTCCTTTGGGAGTAGCTATCCTTTCTACTTCCTGCACTATTTTTTTAAGCCACCCTAGCTTCCTTTTGGCTGGAGGTTCTTCAAGAGTTATTTCTAACACTTCAATAGGTTCTAGGGGCTCATTACTTGGCCCTTCATGAGGTTCCTCCCTCTGATCATCTGACTCTTCATTTTCAGAAGAGGGTGAAGCTGGCTGAACTACTTCTGATTCCCGCTGAATCTCTCTGGATTTCTTAAATGCGGCTTCCTCATGGAAAGTCACATCTCTTATTACCTATATTTTCCTTTGACCTGGTGCATAAATTATGTAATCCTTGGAGTTCTCACTGTACCCCCAAAAAAACCCTTTCGTGCATGAGGGTTCATCTTTGTCCTCTTTTCCTTAGGGACATGAATATACACAGGAAACCCAAATATCCTTAGATTCCCTACTTCATGTTTGATCCATGAGAAGACATCTTCAAAAGTCTTGTCCTTCAAGATAGCATGTGGACACCTGTTCTGAATATACATGACAATGGAGGTAGCTTCTTCCCATAAAGAATTTGGCAGATTCTGGTCAAACATCATTGCTTTCGTTTCCTCACAAATTGTCCCGTTTTTCCTCTCAACAACTCCATTTTGTTGAGGGTTATATGGCACAGTCAACTATCTCTTGATTCCTGCTGACTTGTAGAAATCCTCAAACTGGAGAGATTCAAACTCTCCTCCATTGTTTTTTCTAAGGATTTTGATGTGTTTCCCTATCTACGTTTCAATAAAGGCTTTATACTCTTTGAATTTATCAAATGTGTCACTTTTAGCTTTAATAAAATATACCCAACATTTTCTTGAGTAATCATGAATAAAAATGACATAATACAAACAACCACAGAGTGAGGGAGATGACATGGGACCACATACATCAAAATGAACCAAATATAAGATGCCCTGAGCTCTATTGTCACTACTAGGAAATGATTTATTTATATTTTTACCTAGCATGCATCCCTTACAAATTTCATTATTACTAAGAGCTCATATTTGAAACTCATGGTCATGGCATAGTTATGACTTGGTTTTATTTTGGGTCTACTACAACACTATGCACACTTATGCTTGGTATTACTCCTATACATTGTAGAGGCCATGTGCCTTTTATTTAACTTTTGGATGTATCTCTAAATCCCTCATGCTTTCATATCTACCCATGCTAAAAAAACTTTGGTATGAATGAGATAGTTTAAGAGTTTATGCTTTTTCAGCTCGTTTGCTTATTTCAATCCATACTTTGATCATTACTAAAGTCATACCCCTTGAATATTTGGACTTGTATTTTGCAGCAGTCCAGAATAACCATAAATTTTGATAGTTGAATTTGCATTAAAGAAATGTTGGTTGAGTTTGTCATCAGTTGGTCATGCAATTAGTTTTAATAATATCGGTTCGAATGGTTGAATATAAAAATGCAATGCATATGTGGCAAAGGATTAAAGGTCTAATATATGGATGAAAAGTTTATTTATTTTACTTTTATATGAACATGGCATTATCCATACATATTGTTTTTTCCTCAGAAAAAAAGCGTAATTTTATTCATCTGTAGAGAACCAAATTACATTCTGCAGGTGCATTAAGCACATCTCCTCCAAGAAGAGGGTAAAAAACCTAAAGGGGCCAATAACTAGGCTAAATAGCCACATAAAAGAATAAAAAAAAAGTCTCACATACCCACACATGAGCTGAAGAAAAAATATGAAAACAGAGCCCCCATCACGAGAGAAAAAATCCGACAACGTAAACCCGAAGAGGGTGCAAGAAGAAGAGAATCCTGAGCACCAAAACCCTCCCTACCACCAAGAGAAGCCCAGATAGGGAGCTTGGGAAGGGAGATCTGAGCAGAAGATAACTTGATCCGCTAGAAAAAAATCCATCAAGATCATATCGAAAGAGCCGTGGTAAGAGAACAAAAAAACTGGGAGGACCGCACCAACACGTGTAGAAACCCGACCACCAGAAAAAGCCCGATCCATAACAAAAAATGAAAAAAAACTTGACGCAGAGTAAAAATTCTGGAGAAAGCACCACAACAGAGAAAGGTCGGGGAGAAAAAACTTCGGTGGTGAAGGTGGACTACCACGCGAAATGCCCTGAGCTCTGTTGTCACTACTAGGAAATGCTTTATTTATATTTTTACCTAGCATGCATCCCTTACAAATTTCATTATTACTAAGAGAAATAGAGGGCATGCTACATACCATGTTCTGTAGATATGGAAGAGCTTTGCAATGAATATGTCCAATTCTTCTATGCCCCAACTCATTGGAGATAGTCGCATCATGAGCCAATTCCTGAACTCACTATCTTGACATGACATACATTCCTCCACTGCAAATTTGAATGGGTTTTGCTGCACTTAAGTGGCTACCTTGAGCCCATAATAGTTCCTTCTTGTCCTCAAAGATAACCCAATATCCCTTGTCCTCAAGGGTTGCAATTGATAGTAGATTCTTCTTGAGCCTTGGAACATATAATACTTCATGAACATGAATTCTAGCCCCAGATTCCAATATGAAGAAGATAGAGACTACTCCCTCTATCTTGTAACATTTGTCATCCCCTAGCTCAACATGCTCTACAAAAGATTTTGTCTCGAAATCTGAGAGGATCTCCTTATACCCTGTCATGTGATTTGATGCACCACTCTCTACTAACCAAGTTTTTGGCCCCGTGAAAAATGAACCGGATAAGGCAGAAACCAAGTAATATTCTTTTCTATTTTATTTCTCTTTAGAAGGACTTTTCTGATTTCTTTTGGATTCATCATCCTCAACAGTTGAGGCATGATGTTTCCCTTTCCTTGGATATTTCTTTCTAAACCAACAATATTTAGCAAAATAACTCAACTTATTAAAACTAAAGCATTTAATCTTAGATGTATCAATATTATTGCCTTTGAATGTACCTTTGGTGTTTGGCTTCCTCTGAGATCCTTTCTGGAAAGTGCCTTTCTTCTTTCCCTTGAATCTTGATGCTAAAGCTGAGTGCTCTTCTTTCGTTGGCTCACTCCTGGTAGTTGTGCGACTCTCCTCCTGGAGGCAATCATGCCATAACCTCTCAAACGTGGGCTGAATCTCACTCCCACTTATATTGGATAAGAAGGTCTCCCATGAAGAAGGAAGACCGTAAAAAATGGCTTGCACTAAATCATCATCGTATACTTCCACCCCCGTGACCAAAAGTTGATCTATGATCTGGGCTATCCTCAAATAGAAAGATGCCACTAATTCACCTTTTTCCATCTTCAAATACTTAAGCTTGTGCTTAAGTTTCCTTTTCTGACTTGGAGACTGTTTCTCATATAGATTCACCAAGGTATCCATACAATCCTTGGCATCCATTAACGAAGTCATTGCAGAAATTATACTGTCTTTGACTGAGTCAAAGATGATTCTCTTGGCCTTTTATTGACTCTTCCTGAAGGCCGCTCTTCTTGCATTATTTGTGGGTTCCTCCACCACTGTGGTCACATACTTAATATCATGCTCCTGCAAGATATTTGTTATCCGGAGCTTCCACACATTGAAGTTGGTAACTCCTTCGAGCCTATCCTCGGCCCTGACTGAAATGGAGGATGCCATGGACTTCACACTGGAAACTTAATCAAGCTAGCTTGGATCTATGTGTACCTGTTGCTGTTCTTCAACACATTTAACACACCCTAAGCTCTGATACCATGTTAAATTATGAGCTTGATTTCTTATGCGGATTAATTCTTTATTTTCTCCAACACTTTGATTCCATCTTAATACACTTCAACAATACCAAATCATAACCGAATAGCTATAACTATGTAGATAAGTAAGCATGCACATCAACAACACATATACCCTGGGGGAACCCTGAACATGGAGAAAAACCCCAACAAATGATATTCCTTTATTTCATTAATAATGTAAGATCACTTACAAATATCCACCATGAATGTTCTTCTCTTAAATAGCTTGCCAAGATGACTCTGATCTGACAAAGACCTAAGAGACCTTGCTGAAATACACCTCTAATATGATGCTGATATATGCCTCTGATATGTAGCCTCTATTGCTGATATACAACACTAATATACTGCTTTGGTATGCTGCCTCTTTATCACTGATATGCTCCTCTATTTCTTCTCCCTTAACCTGCATATCAAAAACTATGTTGAAGAGAGGAGTCGACCTCTGCTTATATAGGTTGAAGAGGAGAAGAGAAGAGGATCAAAATAGTAACTTGTTTGCATGCTTTAATCATAACTCAACTTCATGCTTTAGTTCGAACTTAGAACTAGACTTGATACTAGTATACTTTAGTTCGAAAATAGAATTAGACTTGAAAGTTTAGTTACAACTCAGTATTACACTTTAGTTCGAAAATAGAACTAGACTTGAGAGTGGTATGCTTTAGTTCAAAAATAGAACTAGACTTGAGACTTCAGTTACAACTCAACATTACACTTTAGTTCGAAAATAAAACTAGACTTGAGACTTCAGTTGCAACTCAACATTACACTTTAGTTCGAAAATAGAACTAGACTTAAGACTTCAGTTACAACTCAACATTACACTTTAGTTCGAAAATAGAACTAGACTTGAGACTTCAGTTACAACTCAGCATTACACTTTAGTTCAAAAATAGAATTAGACTTGAGACTTCAGTTACAACTCGACTCTTTACAAGGCAATTCAAATTTCTCTTCATGGTGGATAATGTTACACATGCCAACACACTAGATCAATACATTTATATCATTTGCAATATTAGGAATATCGTTTGTTTCTAGCTCATAGAAATTTTATATTCAACCTAACTTTTTCTAGATGCCTTGAATTTTGCTCATGGCTCACAAGGCTTGACTAGGCTCACAGAGGTTGTACGTTCCCCATTACTTTTGCACTAGTATGTCTATGCTTACAGAGGTTGTACGTTCCCCCTGACTTTTGCACTAGACTGTCTATGCTCAAAGAGGTTGCACGTTGAGTTATACAGAGTGCTAATAGACACGATCAACTTTGAACATTGGTGTGCCAACCTCAAGGTCAATTATGAAATCTCATTGTTAGTACATGACAAGGAATTTGGAGTTGGGATGGCATGATAGTGTGCTTGCTGATTTACTGGTGAAGCTACGTGGATGTATTGCATAAGAATAATCAATGACATGTTTTAGATAAAGCATGGGTCATTGTTTGGAAGAATGTGACAAGGAACAAAAGTAAGTCGTGAAAAATCCTATTATGAGTACCTATCCGGTCATGATCAAGGATTATAAATTTCTATTACAAGCAAGAGTTGGATAAATGTATGTATTATAGTCCCCATCACCCAAGTAGCAATGGGCCCCATTACAATGGAATTAAAAATTGTGGTCCTACAAATTATGGATGTTGTTCCAAACAAATTTAACAAATTGTCCACAAACTGAGGACAAATTTGTTACTCTTGTTCAATGTGAAGTTCTTGGCATGTGTAGGGTATTGACATGCCTTGATAAAAAGAGTTATGTAGCCTTGATTTGGGTGTGTCGAGCATTTTGATCCAAGAATTGGTTAACATAAGTTGGTGTGCTACACTTAGGATATGTGTTCATTGAAGGATATAATTGTGCAATGCTATGCTCAATAAAAGGAGGATTATAAGGCCATAATAGCTCAACATACAAAACTAGACTCTTCTACTTGGATTCATCCCAATGGTCATGCATGAATACAAGGTTTTCACGACGAGGCCGGGGGTGCAATATCACATTGAGGATCCCAAATTTGGATGAGTGTGCAATTCATTGTCACTAAGATGGCATGAGTGCAACGTTTGAATCAAATATTAATATACTAATTATGTGCTTGACCTAATGAGAGAATTAAATGTGTAGTGTAAACATAGGCAAAGCTTGTTCAAGCCAAGTGAAGTTGCAAATTCTTGTGATGGAAAATGAATGATCGAGTCTACCATTAGTAAGATTACGAATCCTCAATTGTTCTATACACTTACGAGGACACTTAAGGAGAGAGAGATAAAAATAGATGTTTGGAAGAACTATATCACTTTGTCACAATGTTCGTGTGGTTCTCCCCAAACAAAGAACATTGTTGGGGATTTTGAGGAAGAAATCCATAGTTTTATTATGGTTAGAAAAATTGTTGACTATTAGTGTAAACTATCAATATGAACAACAAATATTGTGGAAATATTTCTTATGATGTGGTGGATATTGGTATTGTCATGGTAGCTTGGTAAACAATGATTAGTTGTGAAGTTCATAGAAGTTATTTTCTATCTATGATTGAATAATTTGTGGCATTATGTACCTATAACCAAGATACATTTAGTTTATGCTTTACCTCGGGAACATGAAACAACATGCCCTTGATCTCAAGGATGATTCTCTAAAGTCATGATTAAAAACATCCATGCCTTTTCCACAGGTAAGGTTTCCCTACCAACACATCGCAGATATCCAAATGTATAACATCACGCGTTCCCTCATCTTTTCAAGGATAGATGGTTTACTGGAGTGTACACTACTTAGTGATACATATCTCCTTCCTAAATTGGACTCATCCATTATTGTAAAGTTATGAACAAGGTTGGGTCATGAGCTTGAGTCCTTGTAAAATAACGACCAAATCTAGTTTCTTTTGACTCCCATTGTTAATGGTAAATTAGAGAAGTTGTTGATAAACCCATGTTTAATTGTGGAACACTCACTCTCACTCTTCCTCCAAGATAAGGGAGTTTAGTATGTGTGTGATATGACACAATAATAATGTTTGAGGATTTGGTTAAAGCGGTTGAAATCTACCTACCCATGTCATAGTTTTGTTATGGGGTACATTATGCCAAAAGAGGTTTACAAGCACGCCAATCCTTGTTATCATGGCCAACATTTCATTAGTGTAAAAATGTATACCTTATCTTTCTTATTTATTTGTCAGTAGTTACTCATGTTTCCTTCTTTTGTCAGTGTGGAATAATTTTTAGACTGTGTAGTGTTTTATGGACTACAACAATTCCACTTCTTCTTCAATTTCTTATCATCCTTCTCAAGAGTTACATTTCTCATGAAAGAATTTAGGACACTACTTGGACTTGTTCATTTGGTCAATTCTTTATGTGAACATATGGACCTTTGAAAGTGTTTATATGATCATGAAATACAACTTCCAATTCATGTAATGGTGTAGTCCACCCACTTGAGGATAACATTTATTTCCTCTTCTTTGATGAATAAATGAGCCACAAGACTGCTAAACCCATTCATATATTTTTTCGATTGACTGATCATGGAACTAGCATAGTTGTTACTAATTCATGTATAGATCTTCTCACTATCACAAATGATAAGAATTATTATGCATTTCCTTCATGAAATTATCCTACACAATGATAGGGTTACCATACTCATCATAGCCTACAAACTTTCCATAATGCATTAGTAGTAAGTGAATTTTTCATGGCTATGAGCTCGATCTTCCTGGTGTTGTCAAGGTCTCCTGCATTAAAGTCACATCAAAGTAAAATTTTATGGTATTAAACTAATATTATAGTGCTTTGGTGTCATTTTCCCATTCAAACAATAATATGTTCTAGTCAACCATGATCTTTAAAGGGTCACGTCCACGACTCGTGGGCAGATGAAGTAGGTGGTGTATGGGACACTATTCCCTTGAATAAGTATGAAATGTAGGTTAGGAATTATTCATGTTGCTTCTATAGGGATTTATTAATAGTATTTTGAACAACATGGGTGTCATAGAGCCAATGGAATTCTATAGGTATTTATTAATAGTATTTTGCACAACATGGGTGTCATAGAGCTAATGGAATTGTCTCCCTCTACCATGCTTGTGG
The DNA here is from genome assembly GCA_009831015.1 of Picea engelmannii. Classification (NCBI taxonomy): domain Eukaryota; kingdom Viridiplantae; phylum Streptophyta; class Pinopsida; order Pinales; family Pinaceae; genus Picea; species Picea engelmannii. The sequence continues at coordinate 420,298 of ML777735.1, forward strand.
GTGTCAAGTTTATATGAAATCATCTAAGGGAATTAGGAGTGACTCTATGCCTTTATACTCAAAATGTGTTCAAACATCCATTCAGTTCTTCAAGCAATCTATTATACCCACAATCTATCTACACATGAAATAATAAGTCTTCACAATAAGATTTTTATTGATGAAAAACATAATATTTATTGGTGGTGAAGGGTCAAGCCGTTAGAGATTGGAACTAATATTTATATTTTCAATTTTAAGAGAATGAGATCCTCATACATTCTAACATAGTTTATACTTTCATATCAATTTATGTATTGTGTAGAGCACCTCAGAGCTAGTATACAAAGTATCTTCTTTTATACTAATGATCTAGACCCAAAGTGATATTAGTTTCCCTAAATGCATAATCTCATCATTGCGAGGACAATTTTTAGAATTGTGACTTATTTTTCATCGTACACAACCACTAAACACATTATTATGCAAAGATGTGAAGGGGAAAGGAGCTCCTATACATAGAAAATTTTCCAAACAAAAGCCAATAGGAATGTGGAGATATGTTATGTATAGATAAGTAACTTAAGAAATTAACTGTGTTGCACAATATAACTCAAACAATAAAGAGTAGGAAGAGACAAAAAATCCAAAGAGATAACATTATGTGTAACTTAGTTATGGCTCAAATGTACATACATTCTTGCACAAAATAATGATCCATAACAATTGTAAAAGATAAAGTGATGTTAAATTTCAGGGTCACACCAAGAGTGAATACACCATGCTTAGGGTTGCTTCATGTGATGTAGACCACATGGCATGTTAGTGAATTATGTGTTGGTTACCCTTGATTGTGGGATTATGGAAATACACATTGGAGATAGCTTACTAATGGATTTATACGCTTTTATGTGATGCTTACATGACACACTTCCTTAGGAGGTTGGAGACTTATGTGGCTTGGTGACTCTCTTCATGAGGTGCACACATGGAGAGCTTGGTTGCTTGATTTGGAGGATGATTCACTTGGAGGAGGAGCATTGGGAATATTTGAGGAGGGTGTTAAGCCCTAGATATCATGGGAAAATTGGGTTCTTGCATCGATGCGTGTACTTGACTTGAGGACACTTGGGTTGAGGAGTGATCATGGAGGTGTGGTGGCCCTAGAGGTACACATGGCTTAGGAGGGAGAGTTGGATCATTGGAGGCCTTTGGAGTAGGAGCATTGGACACATCTCATGGAGCTATCACCTTGGGACACTTGCTTGTTGGACATGCATGTCTTGGTGCTTGACATGTTTCACTTAGAGTTGGAGCACTTCACTTATGGGCCTATCTATTGTTAAGTTAGGTTGCTTGCTATGGACAGGGACCACTTTGTTATTGTTGGCTTCCCTCACCTTTCATATAACTAAATGGAGGAGAGAGTCTCTTCATTCAACTCATTCACTCACACACTTGTATTAGATATGTGAGAACCAAAATGAGCTTGTCTCTTTCACTTGTAATATTATTCACTATGGCCTTGCTGTCTTTCATATAACTAAATGGACGAGAGAGTATTTTCATTCAATTCATTCACTCACATACTTTTATCAGAGATGAGAGAACTGAAATGTGCTCGTCTCTTTCACTTTTCCTCTTCTTGAGGTGATTCAATAAGAATACCATGGATAGGGTTCACCCTAGGAAGACAATGGAAGATATGGTTTGAGAGAACTCCTAGAGGAGTAAAGGGAGAACTTGTTCTTGCAATTATTGGGAGAGAAGAAGACCGGGGTTTTGTGGAATTTGGAAACTCCAGTAATACTTAGAGTACTTGATGTGGAGAAGATATAGAGAGACCATCTTGTTTTCTCTTATACACTTCTATGATGAAGTTTATGTTCCGAAGAAGACTTGTTGTGTGTATAATTTATTATCGTAGATCTTTAGTGGAGTGACTAGATTTGGTTGGGAGTGACCTCTATTGACTCAAAACATTTTGTCACCTATTATTAAAGACACCAAATTATAGAAATGCTTATCTATATACTTATTATGAAATAGTAATAGGTGGGGTCCCCTAAGAGAAAACATATTAAGTGACTATTTTCAAGCACAACATTTCCTACAACATGTTTACATATCATCATGTCGGTCACAATATTATTCTTGAATTCTTATGGCGTCTGGGTAATGCAAAATAATTGTTTTCATTTGAATATGATATATGGAAGTTTTGCAAAAGCATCAGGTCATGGTAACTCTGTTCACTTCTCATTGGTATGTCAACATTAATATGGGGCTCATTAAATAAATTTTCAAAGGGTTGGTTCTATGTTTATATGTGTAATGAAAATCTTATGCTATGACATTCAAAGCATAATATGTTTATATTTTAAGGACTATAAACTTTTGAAAGTTTATTTGTTATATGTTTTTCTTATGGGGAGTGATATGCATAAATGTGAATGTGACAATATTCATGTCAAGGTGAACTATTACAAACTATATACTATATATGAAATATTCTTGACATATAATTTGATTGATATATATGATTGGACTATATACAAAGGTATAAGCTTGGCCTATTCATATGGATATAAGCGATGACATGATAATCATAAAGTACAGCATTGAAATGATACGTTGGAGATAACATTTAATTGAAAGGGCATAAACTTCGAGGTTTACATAAAGCATGGTGTGGTTTATGGTTTGTGTTGGTGCATACAAGTTTTATATGGTATCGAGATTGACATAGTGCACAATATAATGCATAAGGGTTATGTGAATTAATTAGTATGAAATGTTGAGTTGGCATGCACATATGATATTTAGTTTTTAATTCAACATGATGGGGATGTCCATACATTGAATGGAAAGGACATGGGCATTTAATCCCACAGTCCTACATTTTACCATCCTTTGTTGCTTGGGGTTTTGTCCTTCCATTTCTTGTTTTGGTCTATGGAGAGCTTGATCTTAGTTTAGGAAAACCCTTCTCTTGGTGGTTGCAAAAACCGTCTCAACATCAAACAACTGGTATAAAAAAGAAATTTCATAGGAAAGGTATGTACTCGCCAGTCTATTGAACATATCTTTCAAGTGTTTTGAAAATTAATGAGTTAGCATGGCTCTAGTTTTGACTGATATTAAGTGTGTGTGGCTATTGTTCTCCCTAATTTTCGCTCTTAATGAAAGTATTGCGAATAATATTCGAAGATTTCTATTTGCAAAGAAAAGAAGATGTTTTTTTATTACCCATTGTTGAATTCATTCTTGGCTCAATACATATTCTCATTTTCCATCTTCCTAGACATTTATCTTATCATAGACAGTTGGTTCTGAGAGTGAATGGAAAATTGGTTAGACCCATTGCTGATATAATTTTTTTGGGGGTCAATTTTCGAACCTAGGTATGAAATTGATAACAATTAGTCCATTGTTTATACGTATGGCCATACCCATTCTCTTTTGAAAATGTTTAAAAGATCAGATTTGAAGCTTATGGTCATGGCATAATTATGACTTGGTTTTATTTTGGGTCTACTACAACACTATGCACACTTATGCTTGGTATTACTCCTATACATCGTAGAGTCCATGCACCTTTTATTTAACTTTTGGATGTATCTCTAAATCCCTCATGCTTTCATATCTACCCATGCTCAAAAAAATTTCATATGAATGAGATAGTTTAAGAGTTTATTCTTTTTGAGCTCGTTTGCTTATTTCAATCCATACTTTGATCATTACTAAAGTCGTACCCCTTGAATATTTGGACTTGTATTTTGCAGCAGTCCAGAATAACCATAAATTTTGATAGTTGAATTTGCATTAAAGAAATGTTGGTTGAGTTTGTCATTGGTTGGTCATTCAATTAGTTTTAATAATATCGGTTCGAATGGTTGAATATAAAAATGCAATGCATATGTGGCAAAGGATTAAAGGTCTAATATATGGATGAAAAGTTTATTTATTTTAATTTTATATTAACATGGCATTATCCCCACATATTTTTTTTTCCTCACAAAAAAGCGTAATTTTATTCATCCGTAGAGAACCAAATTACATTCTGTAGGTGCATTAAGCACATCTCCTCCAAGAAGAGGGTAAAAAACCTGAAGGGGCCAATAACTAGGCTAAATAGCCACATAAAATAATACAACAAAAGTCTCACATACCCACACATGAGTTGAAGCAAAAATATGAAAACAGAGCCCCCATCACGAGAGAAAAAATCCGACAACGTAAACCCAAAGAGGGTGCAAGAAGAAGAGAATCCCAAGCATCGAAACCCTCCCTACTACCAAGAGAAGCCCAGATAGGGAGCCTGGGAAGGGAGATCTGAGTAGAAGATAACCTGATCTGCTAGAAAAAAATCCATCAAGATCATATCGAGAGAGCCACGGTAAGAGAACAAAAAAACTGGGAGGACTGCACTAGCACGTGTAGAAACCCGACCACCAGAAAAGGCCCGATCCACAACAAAAAATGAAAAAAATTTGACACAGAGTAAAAATTCAGGAGAAAGCACCGCAGGAGAGAAAGGTCGGGGAGAAAAAACTTCGGTGGTGAAGGTGGACTACCGCGCAAACTTGAGGAGTGGAAACAAATCAAGGGGTCTACGGCCAAGAAAACCCTAGCTGCAAATCCCCCTTCACCAGAAATCAATTCATTATCCCCACATATTGTATCACTTTCCAAAAATTATTCCTAAGTTTCTCAAAACATATTTCATTTAAAATTCATGAAACTACTCCCCCTATTGATGTAATTGATTAAGATAAAAAAAATAGTGGATCTACTAGAAAGTTTTATTTTTATATGGCATTGATATTGTTCTTGTCGGTAGGATTATGTATGAGCAACTTGTTATTTCTATTTGAGTACAATAAACTAATAACAATATGTGGTTTGGAAGAATTTTGTGAACAAAATAAATGTCTTCGACATACTTGAATGTTCTGGAAAATGGCTCATGAATGTTTTGAAATGAACTGTACATAAATGGAAGGTGATACTAGTTATGAACATAATTAATTGATTGTTTATGGATCATGAACTTAAAATTCTTCATGCATTCTTGTCATCTTATAACATTTTTCACAAATTATAAATCCCTTGTCATTATTCCCCTATCATTTATTGTTTCATTTTTATTCATTGTCCATATTCAAAGGAATTAATGACTGCTCATGTGAATAAGTTTGGTAAGGATGTACACTTCAGATGTTTGGAACAAAAAGGAAAGACAAGGTTACTCATCAGATTTTGGTTATGCTTCCTTGTTTTCTTTCATTCCCTTTCATTATCCCTTTGCATGCTTGATTGCTTTGTATTTCTCAAATCCATAGCCAAGTCATTTGAAATCAAAATATTATTAGATGTTTGATATAGTGTGTCTTTTAGATTTACTAATTGGAATATTGATGCATATAGATGAGAAATTTTAGTTGCAGTAGTAACTGTAGTGGAAACAAGGGAAAGAAAGGTCAGAGAGGAAGAGTGCCTAATGTTTTTGGGAAACAAGGAAGAACCAAAAGAATGAGATTCTTAATACACTTTGATGCCAATGGCGAAGAGTTCAATCAGTCTTGAAATCAGTCATTTGCAGGTTCAACATACTTAAGAATTATCATCATTGCACAATAATAATAAAAATCATAACACAGAAACAAAACACATCATGACACACGGGTTTAATGTAGTTCACCCAACTTGGGCTACATCCACAACGATTGGCTTCTTATATTAGTCATTCATATTCTTCTTACAGTTGCACATTGTGCTATTAAATATGCAACAATAACATTACCCAAACCTACCTAGCCATTTTTCTATAGTACGAGCTTCACTCCTTAGTCATAAAATCCGAACACTTTTCCAAAACATCAACTCATGCACAATGCACCATAACCTCTTCTTCTTCAAACCCTTAGAACATTCTCTATGAAAAACCCATTACATATTTATACATCAAAATAGGGCTAATCCTGTTACAATGTGGACAAAACTTCCCAAAATCCTAACTACTTTCCACCTTTTACATGCCACTCCATCACACTTCCTCTTGTCGCACACTTTGACTCCTTAAAGTTTTCTCTCCATCGCATGCTCGGGTCCATCTTCTAACTGCCTTTTATTCTTTGACTTATTTTTGCGTAGATCCAAAAAATTATCCAAAATGCCTATCCAACAGGCCCCCAACACTCACCTGTGGCTCGTCCTAAGCCACTTAGGCCTTCTTCCAGTTTTCCATGAACTTCACAAATGTCTCTTTTTCTATAGCGACCTTCTCCTTTACCTCTATGTCTTTTTTCAAAGTTGTGTCAACTGTGTTAGCAGTATTCTGAGCCTAGATCTTGTCAACACTTTCTTCAATGGTTTGTGTGATTATTCCTCGAGTTGTTACTAAGTCTGATGTCACCATATATGCTTCTTTTCATAGTACCTTGATATTTTTCATGTGAGCCTTCTTCTCCACCCTTAGTTGATTCATTTCTGAATACAACTTTCTTTTCTCATCCATTATCGTTACCACCTATGTTGACGGTAATGTGCCCATCATTTATTTGGACTTCTGTGCCTTTTCCTGCGCAACCTGGATATTCTGGATGATCTCTTGTTGCTCCCTATCTTAAATTATTTGTGTCCATATGCCCATGGTTTCTACATAAAGTTGAACACATTCTACCTCTAGACTCTTTATGATTTCCACAATTGTTGTCACTGTCTGTTCCCTTTCTCTATGTGGAGTGCTAAGCATCATGCTCTCTTCTAAGTCGACGATATGTGCACATAATCCTTAAATAGATGCACTTATATTCATTACTTGGTCTTCCACTGGGGCCTCCATCTCAATCCGAGATTTTGGGAGTTCTTGGTACACCTTCTCGAAGGCCTGCTGCATTCTTTCAACCTTTTGCACAACCTCATCATGCTCTTGCTTAACCTTGGTGAATCCAGTCTCCAAGGCTACATTATCGACCATAACCTTAACCAAATCACTCAATTCCTCTTCTATGCGTAAGTTCATCTCTTGTGTCATGCTCAACTGCAATTCTTGTAATATATCAGTTGGTATTTGAGATAACACTAAGTCAATGCGACCTAGTTCCCTTGATTTTTCCTACATCTATGGTGTTGGGAAATCTACTACCCCTATCACTAACTTGATCAATCGATGTTCACCTACTACTGCTAACAACTGGGAGGTTGTTTACCCTGCCTCCCCATTCTTTGTAGTTCTTGTCATTTTTTCATCCTCCAATTGTTGCATTGGCACAAGCTTGGTTGCTTCTAGAAAGTGTTGTAGCTTGAGCATCTACTCCTACATCAATCTATGCATATCTTCATGCTATTGTGTTACATGCTAAAATGCATCATCTGTGACTTTTTTCACTTGATCGCCTATCTTCTCAAAATATTCCATTATAAAAGATTGGATAGCCACTTCTTTGATGACTTTTCACTTTGTCTGTTGTGGGACGTATCTTCTTGTATCTAGTTATTTCCTCTTCTTTTTTGTGCACAGTTCTGTCTTCTAGGTTGTTTCCTCTGGGCCCTTTCCCATTTTCTATGCATCTCCTTCTTCTTCATCCTCATTGATCTCATGTACTTGCAGGTTTTGTTTCTCTGATGATCCTATTTTTGTTGATGAAATATTCCACTTGTCATCCCAATCGACCATAATATGGCCCATCTCATCCTTCATTAATCTGTATTGTGTTGGAATCCATTGCTGACCTGGGTCCTTGTTTGCTTGTACCTAAATATGGTGGTGCCCTATCTTAAAATGCGACATTGCCTTATACGCCTTGACCACTTGTCATGGTATGCGTGGTGTCATCTTGATGTTGTCCCTAATAGTTTCCTTATAAATGTAAAATGAAACATTTCCTTGTGCGTAGTATATCATAAGTTTTGATAGTGCGTGACTAGACATAACTTCTCCCTAACTCCCAATAATTGTGTTTCATCTGTCATCTGGATCCCTCCATGCTGATAGCGCTATTAGAATTAGTAACGAGGCATAATGGAACTCAGTCCCTTTATTCTGTGCTTCCTCACAATCAATAAAAAAATGGTTTAATAAGAACGGTTCCCAGTTCATCTAGACACCCTCGAAGCACCTTTTTTCTATTGCTGGCACTTGATCTTTTCTACAATTCCTTAATAGTTTACAAGCTAAGGCTTGCATCACAAACCTTACTATCGGGTTGCTTATGCTTGTGAAGTCTAAACCATAGTGTCCACATAATGTATGGAACTTCTCCTTCATGCTCTCAACTAGAGCCTTTTCATTCTTCTTGTCAAAAAACAACAAAGAGGGGTCCTCCCCCTACGAAGAAAGACCAGTAATATGCATGATCAGGTCTATATCGATGGAAATTGACCTGCCAATCCACAAGTAACCCCCGTGCATGAAAATCAACAAAATTTTGACGCAAGCATTAATCTCTTGGCTCCTTCCAAAGTGTGGTATATCGAAGAGGTTCAAAATTCCTGCCTTCTACAATCCCGTAGCACAAATTTGTGGCTATATGACTATCATCTATTTTTCAAGACTAATGTGCTTCTTCAAAAAATTACTGGGAACTAACTCTGGAGATTTATTCTCATCTGTAATGTTGTGGTCAACATACTTTAAAGCGAGTATCAGACCTAACATGTCCCCTTCCACAATCACTCCCTCAGGAATCAGTGGCTCCACAAGTGGGTACTTCACATCCTGATGTAAAATGACATGTTTTGCGAATGGATTTCTTGACGGTATGTAGTCCCTCGGTAATATCGACACTGAGGAGGATGCCTCTTGTGTCTCTTCAACTACATGCATCGTTGTTAGTTGACTATGATTTTTCTTTGGTACTGAAACCGAAGTTGCTGCTACCTTAGGTGGTGCCATCTTCCTCTGTGACTAGTCTCTACATCCAACTAGGCTCTGTAACTTGACTCTGAAAGTTTGACTTTGTAACTCGACTTTGCAACTTGGCTCTCTATGCAAATTATAACTTGACAATAACCTTCCCTCGTAGACCCTTTTCTTACTTTTATACTTCATCACCAACTGTTAGCTTCCCTTTGTGCCTAAACTTTCCATCTAATCCACTAGTGCTTTGCATTCATTAGCTACCTTAATTCTCCATTAAATACATATCTTTGGAGAATTATTCGTTTGATTCTGTAACCTGTCAAAATACTTTTGCGAATCTGCATTTATTGTTACACAACACCACTACTTCACTGTTATGGTAGCTCTTTATTGCATGTCTTGTCATGAATTGTCTTAAATTCTCTGAACTGTCATCTGCGCGGTCTCTTCTCTCTATGAAAACTTGCTTCCTTCGTCTGTGCACTCTTCTATCTTCTTCTTTCTTCTGCAACATTTTCCTTCTTTTCCCCTTTTACCTGCTAATCTCAACTGCTTGGAATCCTCAACTTGTGACTTCTTCCCTAAACTATTTTCTTTCTTTTTCTTGTTTTTCTTACATTTTCTTTCTTTTGATTTATTTTCTTTCTATAATAAACTATGATACAAGTTACCCTATGTAGTACGCCTAGTGCGCGGAAGGACGACCATCCATGTATAGTTTCAACCGACTCCCATTCACTAGTCCTTCCAAAACTTTTCCATCGAACTATTCCAGCTGAACAACACCTACTTCTATCACATATCTGATCATGTATGGCCCAAGCCAGTGCATCCTAAACTTTCCCGGGTGCTGTAAGAACTCAGTGTCATAGAAAAGTACTAAATCTCTTGTGTGGAACTTATTTTGCTTTATGTGTCTATCATGCCACACTTTTTCTCATGCCTTCTGTACTTGTTGATGGAACCCTGCAACAAATCAGTCTTCCTCTAATATTAGTAACTATGATATTCTTTCTTCTATTGCACCATAATCCGTAAGGTCTTCCATCGTAGTAATGCATAGACTCGGTACAAGTAATTCCATGGGCATGACTGCTTCCTAACCATATGCTAATATAAAGGGTGTTTGACCTATTAACTTCTTGCATGTAGTTCTATAAGCCCATAACACTGCATGGATCCTTAAGTCCCAATCATTCCATCCTACATTACATACCTTGGTCAATGCATTCTCTAGTATCTTATTGAAATCCTCCATAATTCCATTTTCTTGCGGCTGGCACATAGTGCTCTTTCGATGTTGAATATGAAAATCTTATGTTAACACTGCAATTGTCTTGTTCAAAAAGTGAGTCCCTTCATCACTCATAAGTATTTTAGGACACCCAAAACTTGTTACTACATTCTAAAATAAGAACCATGTAGTTGTCTCCATGTTGCAATTTATAACTGGTTCTGCTTCTGCCCATCTTGTTAAGTAGTATGTTGCAGTAATTATGTACTTATCTCATGTTCTCGTTGGTGTATTGATTGGTCGAACAAAACCACTGCCCATTTTTTAAATGCCTGCAAAGTGAATTACATATTCAAAGGCAGTTCATCCCTTCTCAATTACCTTCCTAATCTCTCACAAACATTACATCTTTGACACTATTCCTTAGCATCCTTATGGAGGGTGGGCCACCATAACCCTGCATGCAAGATCTTCTGCTTTGTTTCCTTTCTTACGTAATGACCTCCTGAAATTCCATCATGCCCTTCTACTAGGATTGTTGGTCTTTTATGTTTTATCACACATCGTCGCAATATCCCATCTACACCTAACTTATATAAGTTTCCTACGATTAATTGATAATCCGCTGCTTTAACCACTAGTTTCTTCTTCTGTGCTACTGTCATGTCAGATGGAGTGATTTCTGTACTAAACAAATGGACAATTTCTGCAAAGTGGTCGTCTACCATTTGAACTGAGAATAAATGCACATCTGGTAAACTATCATATAGGTTCCTTGCGTCTTCTCTTGTCAGTATTCGTGGAAAATGGTTTGGTCCTACATTCAGTTTCCCTGGCTTCACAACAACCTCGAAATCATATGCCAGGAACAACAATAATCATCTACATATTCTCCCCCACAACATTGGCTTGTTCACTATGTATCTAAGCACATAATGGTCTGTATACATATTGAAATGGGACCCCAACAAGTAGTATCTGAACTTCTGCAAGGCATAAACCATTTCCAATCCTTCCCTTTCTATCGTCGTGTAATTCTTCTGAGTAGTCGACAACTTCCTACTAGCAAAGACAATTGGATGGTCTAACTCTCCTTCTCCTTGTTGTGCTATCATTGCACTGAGCGCTATTGAAAATGCATCTACATGAATGTGAAACTCTTTCTACCAATTCGGGAACACCAGAATGATCGTAGTTAATAACTTCTGCTTTAATATGTCTAGACCTTACTGACAGTTTTCATTCCATTGAAACTTATCTTATTTATTTAATATCTGGTATGATCCAATGTCATTCTAAATTGTCTCACTGATTCAGGTGGTGGAAAATTAACAATTACTGCTAACTTTGCAGGATCAACCAACAAACCTTGCTTTCATACCACATGACCTAATAATATCCCAAACGGTGCACAAAAAATACATTTATTTAACTTTAATGATATATGATATTGTCTACATCTATCAAGCATCAACCGCAAAGTTTCTATGTGATATTTCAATAGGATAAATACAGTCCAACCATCTAAGTACACTTCAAGAAACTTATGAATAAATTCCTTAAAGGCTTCGATGACAATTCTAGAAAACACGACAGGTGCATTATTTTACCCAAACAACATTAAGGTGTACTGGTAGCTTCCCCATTCTATCACAAATGTCTTCTTATGTTTGTCTTCTGGCACGATTTTAATTTGGTGTTATCTTGAAAATCTAGCAGTGAGTGAGTAAGCCTCTTGCCCTCTTATGTTTTCTAACACTTTGTCTGTAAAGGGGGTCAGAAATGGGTCATGTAAACATGCATCATTCAATAACCTTAGGTCAATGCAAATTATAATGCCCCCTGTTTTCTTATCTTGAACTACCATTGGGCTTATCCATTCATACTCTACAACGTGCTCAATGATACCAGCTTCTATCATTCTGTCAATCTCTGCCTTTTATTTTCCTTGTACTTTGGTTTCAATATGTAAGGTCTATGTCTTATTGGCTTAGCATATGGTTTTAATAGGATCTTCATATCGCCCAATTCCCCAACTATTTCCTTCATCTCTGAAAAGGTTGTCAGAAAGAGATCTTGATATTCACATAGTAGGTCTACAATATTTTCAACAGTATTAATGTTCCAATAATCACCAATATTCGTGAACTTAGGTTTCTATTTCATGCCAATATTCACTTTAGGCACCCTTAATGGCTTAACATATGCATCAGATTCGAGTTATGGACCTTCTACAACTCACTCGCCTTCATTCTCTAGTACTTGTACATGTCTTGGGTCTTCTTCCTCTTGATCTTCATTAGTAGCATTGTAACATTCTAGTAGTTCATGGACTGTCGCAAATTCTCTTTGTGTTCTACATGTAGGTAATATTTCTATCTAGTCTTCTTCCATAAAAATCTTACTTTTAATGACTTGTAGAGATGCATCTACTAAGGGTGACTCAACTTCAAAACTAAATGTTACCTTAAAATTCTGGGTGATCTCTTCCCAATATGTTGTCCCTCGGTGTAGTTCTAGTTCTAGATACCGGTTCTTGGGAATTGTCTCAAGTGTATACCTGTGCATCCATTCCTGCTTCGACACTTGTCTCCAAGTTGTAATATACTACACAACATGATTCGTCAGACTAATCATCCTTGTATACTTGTGCGTAATGTCTTAACCTTCTATTCCAAATCTGATCTGTATAATCCTTTTACAGTGTTGCCAATCCTCTATTCCTTCATTGTGTGTAGCCCACCATCTCACTGGGGTTGCTCTTAGTGCAACATATAATGCCAACAATCTTTGTTGTTCAGGTATATGCAACTCAAATTATTTTACAACGGAACTTACCTCAGTTAATCCATCAAACCTTGGTGTATCATGTACCTCCGTTCCAATCCAACGTAAAGAACAAGTAATGTAAGAACATCTTCTGGTCGATACTTAGTGCAACTGATGCTACCAATGTTCAAGTCCTTCCTCTGAATATGATGCACATGAGCTAATGCTTCTCCAACTAAGCACATGATATGAAGTAGGATTGATGTAATCATCCATGCATCGGTCATATTATACAAGTTATCAATTTCCCTTCTCGCAGGTTCCACATACCTTCTTGCCTTTGTGGGGTCTAATGGCGTAGTGAAATTTAAGCCTCCACCTTCAAAAATAATTTCTCTCTTCTTCAAGTTGATAATCGCCTAGTTGTCAAAGGCCCAATCTAGTCCAAGTAATGATGGATACGACTGACTATTATCCATAATCTCAATGACCTCAAAGTCAGCTATGCTACGCACTCCATTTACATTAACAAGTACTCCTACCAATATCCTCATTGATATTATCTAATGTTGGTTTTCCAACCTCAATTGAACATTTAACCAATCTAGATTTGGTTTCCCCATCATTTCCCATGTCTGTCTTAGAAAAACATTGACATCCAATCCTAAGTCCAATATGACACTATCCATTTCATACTCTCCTATCTACGCACTTAGTCTGAATTCTATGTTTTTCCTCTTCTTGCGCAATACTTGGTTCACTGCTTTTTCTGTCGTAGACATTTCTCAATCTTGGGTGTACTAACCGATCATCCCTTGTAGTGAATTCAATGTTATTTTTTCCTTCATCAATTCTAAACAAATCTTTAGAAAACATTTCAAAGTATTTACATTTTCGACTAACCTTTCTAGAATGGTGCGATCATAGACTGATGGCATATCATATACTAGTGATGTCTTTGACGTTGAAGCTATCCAATCCGTTCCTAGTATCTCCTTCCTAGCTTGTTGATATATATTTTTCCCTTTTTGTGGATTAAAGGCTGGTGTAGGCTCAACTACTTTCCTTATCCATTGCTTGACCCCTTTTCCTTTTTCTATCATATCCGATCTAGTCCTCGTTCCTCCGCGTGTAACTGTTATAACAAATTTTTCCTCACCCTGTGAAACTTTCCTGGATGTCCTTTCCATTTACCTATGCATACTTTAATTACCCTTTTGTATATTCCAGAGCCAAAACAGAACATTTTTCCACATATACATGCCGTATCAGTTAGACAACAAGCGTATACCTAGGTTTCTCCACTACAAACTGCGTACATCGGGTTTGGTGCTCAAAATTAAAAATCATGTCGGGTTTCTATGCCATGTCACGAGATCCATGATCCTTTACCTTCCATATACTAGAAACTATCTGACCCAGCCCTTCATCTCCATTTGAAGGCTATAAATTGAGCCATATTCAATCCTTGGAAAAGTGAGAAGAATTAAACTTTGAGAGAAAAGACACTTTGAAGAAATTTCACTTCATATTGAGTTTGCATCCCTTTGTCCTTGAAAGTATGAACCCCTTGTTCAACCCCCAAGCTATTCCTTCTTTGTGATGGAGAATATCATTGTCTCATTTATATGAGCTTGCCTTTGGTGGAGGACCAACTGGAGGGACTTAGTTTCTTGGTTCCGATATGTGCCATTATAGAAGTTTGTCACCTATATACTTCTGCTGATCATTTTAATAGAAATGCTTTTTTATCATCCAATTGATATCTTGCAAATATTTGAATTATTATTCCATGGGCATATTTGTCATGTATGTTAATGGATTATGCTAATATATATGATAACACTATATATTGTCACCATATGCTTGCGTATCTTGGTTGTTGAGGACAAGTTGCAGGTATAAAGCTTTGAGTTACGTGCTCAACGATGGTCTTCATCAAACGTCCGGACGAGGTAGGCTCTTCTCCTTGTCTTGTTAGAATTTCATTTATATAGCATATTTGGGATTACAGTTGATTTCTGTGTGACATTCTGTCTGTTGTGGTTTACCCCATTCCATAGAGAGATTTTCCTCACAATAGAATTGGTGACCATACTAGGGATTATAATGTATTTCGACCATCACAGATACTCCTCTGACCTCACAAATTAGGGGGAATTTTTTACATCAAATTTTTCCTCACCCCATGCAACTTGCTTGGATGGCCTTTCCATTTCCCTATGCAGACTTGAAGTCCCCTTTTGTATTTTTCCACATATACACGCCCTATCAGTTAGACAACAAGCGTATACGTAGGTTTCTCCACTACAGTCCACGTACATTGGGTTTGGTGCTCAAAATTAAAAATTATGTCTAGTTTCTATGCCATGTCATGAGATCCATGATCCTTGACCTTCCATATACTAGAAACTATCCAAATAGGCCCTTCAGTTCCACTTGAAGGCTATAAATTGAGGCATATTCAAGCCTTCAAAAAGTGAGAAGAATTCAACTTTGAGAGCAAAGACACTATGGAGAAATTTCACTTCATATTGAGTCTGCATCCTTTTTTCCTTGAAAGTTTGAACCCCTTGTTCAATCCCCAAGCTCTTCCTTCTTTGTGATGGAGAATCTCAATGTCTCCTTTATATGAGTTTGCCTTTGGTGGAGGATTGAAGTGGTGGAGGCCTAGCTGGAGGAACTTAGTTTCTCGGTTCCGATATGTGCTGTTACATAATTTTTTCACCTATATACTTCTACTGATCATTTTAATAGAAATACTCTTTTCTCATCCAATTGATATCTTGTAAATATTTGAATTATTATTCCATGGGAATATTTTTCATGTATGTTAATGGATTATTCTAATCTATATGATAACACTATATATTTTCACCATATGCTTGCGTATCTTGGTTGTTGAGGACAAGTTGTAGGTATAAATCTTTGAGTTGCGTGCTCAACGATGGTCTTCATCAAATGTCCGGATGAGGTAGGATCCCGACCTTGTATTGTTAGCATTTCTTTTATTTAACAGATTTTGGATTAGAGTTTATTTCTGCATGTCATTTCGTCTGTTGTGGTTTACCCCATGCCATAGAGATATTTTCCTTGTAACAATAACAACTACTACTATGGGTTGATTGTCACACTCCTCGACTGCTATCATCTGTAGGTTCTGGTTTTGGTTCTTATGCTGGTTCTGATTCACTCTTGCCTTCCATTTCGCTATCAGTTGAGGACAATATTCTATCACATGGTCCAATGCTCTGCAGTACATGCACATCATGCAAGGATTCAAAAAATATCTCACTAAATGTCCTGGTTGATTGAAATTATAAAAAATTACTGGTCCTAGTCCTCCTCGACCATATCCTCCTCGTCCTCGACCTCTGCCGAATCCTCCTTGTCCACCCTGATTAAATCCTCTCGGAGTATTCTACTATGGAACCGCTCCTTCTGTTGTGAACTTTTCTTCTTGGATTATTTATGCATATGAAGTGCACTCTCTCATCAAGTTGAATGCTCGACAATCTTTCTCATCACGTCCTACAAATTTGAAAAAATTACAGAAAAAATTCCTAGGCATACTCTTGTACTTCTGTGATAATGGACAAGAAGTCAGATCATGTCCCCATGTCTTACATATCTCACAATACCCTAATCCTCCTACCAAAGGGTTTGGTGCTCCTGTAGCCATATATTTCACAAATGCCGGGCATTCGTCTTTATGATGGCCTTCTGTCTTACATGTAATACACCAAACTTGTTCATTCTTTTCCTTTTCCTTCATTATTTATGACAACTGAATCCTCAATGCAGCCAACTATGACTGTACCTATTCCATTCTTGCACCATCTTCTACAAGAGATGCTTCCAACTTCATCGCAATTTCTAATGCTTCTGGATGTGACATGACCTTCTTCCGGGTCAACAGACAACGAATGTGTGCCAATAGACTTGCAATAAACCATTCTGTGTGTTTTTCATAAGGAATCTATAGTGTTGATCTACCCATCACATCTTTAGATCACTGATCGTAATCCCAAATTGTCTCATTCTATAATTTCTTAATCTCTTTCAACTTTGTGATATACCACGATTCAGATTTGAACTTTTGAAATTCCTTTAACAAAGCTTGTCCGATCTTTGCTAATATCCTTAACTGTCCCACCAGTGTAGTAGTCTGGTACTTCATTTACCACAAAAATGCACGAAATATGAACTGTTGGTTGTGGAGCCTGATTATCTTCCTGATTCAGAGGTCCTTGTTTTCAGCCGTGTTTATACCCCATGAAGTATTTACACCCCAGAAGTATGTACACTCTTCCATGCGGGGGAGTGAAGAGGGGGGGTACCCCCTCTGCGGGGTTCGGGGGGTCCATCCCCCCGGCTGGGGGGTCTGGGGG
>ML777735.1:440605-454589 GCA_009831015.1 Picea engelmannii
GAAGCAAAAATTGCCTTATAAAAGTATATTGTAATTTCATTGTAAATCTGGACCATTCATTATAAGGTCGCAGATCTAATGGTAGAGATTATGTTAGGGATTTTTTCCCTAGAAGGCAACCCTCTTTTATGAGGGAAATGTATCGCGGCTATTATTGATGGTGAATATTGTATTCTGAGAGAGGAGACTATGAGAGAAAGAAGAGGAAGTTACAGCGGGTTTTGCTGTAGGTTGTATCCCTTCATTTGCTGGATAATAATAAAGGAAGGACCTGACAATTTCTCTGGTGGACGTAGCCCACACTGGGTGAACCACGCAAATCTGTGTCTCTCTTGTATTGTGTGTCTTATGTGTTTTGTTTCTTCATTTGTTTTATTTTATTGCTCCGCGGTCCTGTTTTTCTAACATGAACATTGTGTCTAGTTGCGCAATCTTCGTTGCCTCGTCTTGGAAATTCTTCGCAGTCCATATCATGTCACATACAAACAAATGTTGCTCTGGGTCTTCCGACCCCACTCCCTGAAATTTATGCATTCTTAATGTATGATCTATTTCTGCCATAGTGTTCTATGTAGTACTTACCTTCAGTGATGCTAACCGACTCTGGTTCGATGTGTTACTTCCACTATTCTGACTACTATTCTTACTTCCTCCACTAACTATAATTTCTCTCAACAAATTTCCAGTTTCTGCTTCAAATCTAAATGAAACACATAGGGTCATGGGTTTGACACAGATTCCGATATGAGATGGATTTCCTTCTAATGCTGGACTATACTAAGGATCCTTTTTTTTTCTCTTTCCTTTCTCTGTACAATGTGATCTGAAGTACTACGCATGGGTCTCTTTTCCCAAACACTCTATGCTTATCTTCTCTCTCAGCCATAGTCTCCTTCATACTATACTTGAACCTTTTCCCACATCGCAATACTCCAATCTCTTCATCTAAGTTAGTGTCTTCCTCTCTTTACATCCTTAGTCCATCCAATCCTCATTCATCCTTTTCATCTCTCTCATAACATCCTCTAGTCATCCCTCCATCCCCATATGTGCGCGAAGGCGCTTAGAAATAAGACTCCATCTTCATAACATTCTTGTCGCACAACAACTTCTTTATCCAGGTAGAAATCACACTCAAATGTCTTCCACACAGACCCTTGAAAAAGTCCCTCTCTGTGACACTATAAGAATGGGTACAATCTATTGCAAACTCAATGTAACACCCCATTACACTATTCAACCAAAAATCAACTGCGCGAGAAACTTTATTACTTATTGTATTCAACTATCTAATCAGTTTAGGAGTCCAGTTTCTAGAAGCCTCAACTCGATACCTTCCAAAAATCTCCACTATCCTTTCTAACCATTTAGTCAAAATTATCGGAAATTCACGAAAGACGATTTCATGAAAATCTGTGAACACATACCTTTGCAACCATTGTTCATCACTGGGCCACAGGTTCCTATTCTATTCTCTGGCGAATTCTCACTACTTCCTCTCTATCTATTATGTGATATCTTCCTTATTCAACCTCCAAAACATTCCCTCAATTACAGTTCCCGGTTCCGACAACAAAACCATTTGTTGGCGTGCATATGGCAGACTCGGGGTTAATCATCAATATACCAACAAAACCCTTAGACACCATCCCTTTCAGCATCACCTGCAAGCAAATGAAGTCTCACCCAAGGCATCTAGAGGGGCTGCAGGAACCAAGGTTCTGCAGTGATGAGGGGGAAGTCACAAATTCAACAGGTCTTTAATAACCATCTACTCATGTGCACAATTTCCATTAATTAATAGTTACTTATCATGCAACATACCTTGTGTGTGGCATTACTTTACTTGACATACATTCATTCACCAATTACTTCACTGCAGAAAATTATAACATCATAAATGAATAAAACATTCAACATACTTAAGCATTATCATCATTGCAAAGTAACAGTAAACCTCATAACATGCAAACACAACACATCACGACACATGGGTTTAACGTGGTTCACCCAACTTGGGCTATATCCACAACGACTGGCTTCTTTTATTAGTCATTCTTATTCTTCTTACAGTTGCACACTATTCTATAAAAGATGCAACAATAACATTACCCAAACCTACCTAGCTATTCTGTTGTCACGTGAGCTTCAATCCTCAGTCATAACATCCGAACATTTTTCCAAAAACTCAACTCATGCACAATGCACCATAACCTCTTCTTCTTCGAACCCTTGGAACCTTGTCTACCCAAAAACCCATTACATATTTATACATCAAAATAGGGCTAAGCCTATTACAATGTGGACAAAATGTCCCAAAATCCTAACAAATTTCTTCCTTTTACGTGTCTCTCTACCACGCTTCCTCCTATCACGTGCTTAGAATCATTAAATTTCACTCTCCGTTGCGCGCTCTGGTCCATCTTCTAACTGCCTTTAATTATTTGACTTATTCTGGTGCAGATCCCAAAACTTATCCAAAACTCCTATCCAACAAGGACATGAGAAAATAGAGAGAGATACTTCTGGTAAGGGTTTCTCTTTCCTCAAGTGAAAATATCTATTAATTCATTCATTTTTGAGTTTCTTTAGAGCTAAGTTATCTTGTTGAGAGCATGATTATTTTAAAGGTGGCGAAGAAAGGACTAGGAAGCATTAATTATTGACATGATCCAAAGGTCATTCATTCATGTTGAAAGTCTGTTTAGTCTTAATTAGAAGTTCTGAATTTAGTTTCAGTGATGATTAATGTTATTTTTGCAGAGTCAAGACTATGATGCACTTGTAGCTTGGATTGATCCAGTTCAATTTATAGTTCTAGTCTTCTTTTGAGACACTAGTTTTCTATGTATGAGTCAAATTACATCTTATACTTCTAAGTCTAACTTTGATCCAAACCCTCATAGGGGTTTGAAAAGATAAACTTGGTTGTAACTCAGATTGATATCAACAAAATCATATGCTGATTTCTTCTCATTTATGGGACTTGTTGTGCACTGAATTTTCAGATTTATGTTATCTTGCATTTACTTGTTCAACTGTTTT
This sequence comes from Picea engelmannii, assembly GCA_009831015.1. Taxonomy (NCBI): domain Eukaryota; kingdom Viridiplantae; phylum Streptophyta; class Pinopsida; order Pinales; family Pinaceae; genus Picea; species Picea engelmannii. The sequence continues at coordinate 443,651 of ML777735.1, forward strand.
ATAAATTTCATTTTGTAAGCACTTTTTTATTTTAAAATCTTATTTTACATAAAGCATATATATTTATATAATAACATCATATCCAAGAACTTAGTTGTTGAGGTCAGATTGATATTTTTTACAGGCTATAAGCCTAGAGTGATAATCCTACCTATCTCACCTAGCCTAGTGAGATTAAAAAATGATTGAGTGAGGAATTTTCCTTTCCTCCCATCAACATTTATTTGGAAACCATACTCGGGAGTTTGTTTTTACTATCTAGTTCTTTACTTTTCTTTTATTTTTCTATTCTTTTGATCAATGGATTTTCCTACTCCACAACAACTAAACTTAAGGTTTTTTCTTCTCAACCAAAGAGGTATCACATTAGGTATTTTTTATTTTATCCTAGAAACTATCCACACTCATGAAGAACTTGAATGTTCTTGGGAGAGTATTTCTCGTAATATTGAGATCTAAGAACAAAGAGAAGACATTCAAAGGTAGACTCAAAATCAACCTCCTAAATAGAGGGTTGTCTTATGACCACCCAATCTCGTTCATCAAGACAAACAAAAGATCAACCCCTTGAATTCGATCCTTTCTTTCAAATAGGAAGGAGAAAAGAAAATTTATATAATCTTCAACCAAGGCTTCGAGGATTATTTATGAGATTTTGATACTGAGGTATCAAGTACATCAATACCTTTTCCTCCTAGACAACCTATAATGATTTTTTCCGGTGGTTTCGATAGTACTAGCGGATATACTACATCACAAAATTCATCTTCTTCCTTGATCGAAAGCATGTATAGTCACTATAATCGTATCGAGTCAACCATAAATCCCACAAAAGTTATCAAAAAAATATGGGTTATTCCAATTTGACGAGGATGAAAATACTACTTTGTGGCATGTGTTCTCTCCTTTAGATTTGGCTCCAGCCACTACACCTCTTCCAAAGTTTAAAGATCATTTGCCTAAATTTTCTGGAAATGGAAATATTTTAGTTAATGAGTAGTTAGTTTCTTTTTCAAATGCATGGCATAATATTGGAGCAAATGAAAATGATACATGCATGAGACTTTTTGTTAATTCTTTGGAAGGAAAGGTTGTTGCCGATTTATTTTAATTACCGCCTAATATATTTTCGACTTGGGATGAATTATATTATTGGTTTAAATCAACATATGGACAACCTCAAAGTCCAGTAGATTTGTTGAAACATTACAATAATATTGTCTACACTAAAGGTGAAACAATTAAATATTTTAACTTACGTTTCAGTAAATTATACAATCAAATTCCAGAAATCATTAGGACACACAATCAAGTTGCCTTAATGCATTATTATAGAACATTACCTTCTACTTATCTCCATAGGTAAGAATAAACAAATTCTAACAATATGGGATTTACATTACAAACTTATTTAGAGTTTGAAGAGAAATTGGCAAGAACTGGGCTTCCTATCAAAGACCATGTCAAACAAACTGACATGTCAATTGTGTTACACCTTGTACATGATATGAGAAATAGAATGATTGATTTTGAAAGAAAATGGGTGACTTATAATTCTATTGAAACCTTCACCCATGATTCCTTAATAAACCAAACTCATAGTTTCCAGCCCAAGGCTATTCTCTCAATAACCTGGTGTAATTTTGTGAAGAGAATAATGACGAGAACACTTGTGAGATAAAAAATAGTGTGAGAGAGTGCATATTTGGAAAAAGGAACGATACAATAATTGTTGTATTATATTGGTCTCATGAAGAGGATGTCATTGTTGGCCCTTGGTTATGGAAGCAAGCTAAGATTAAGGAAGAAAAGGTAAAATGCGAACTGCGCAGAAGACACAGTGACTGTTACTGGGTCGAAGTGAGCAAAAGAACAAAAAATATGGATCAAAGTAAGCCGTTGAACGAGGAGATTGGGGATGACAGATAAACAAGAAAGAAGGATCGTGGACAACTCAACAAGTAGAGAAAGCCATCGTTGGATTCTTTGGAGAACCATGCGAGAAGGAAGGAAAGACAGGCTGACGAAGCCCTGAAAATACGAGTCAAGTTGACCTAGGGTTTTTAGACACCTAGGGTTTTGGTATCTAGGGTTTTGGACACCTAGGTTTCGACCTAAGGATGTCGGTGACTGATTATAATGTATAAATAAGAACCTACATGAAGGAAGGAGGATCGATCTAGTTGTTGTTCATTTGTTGTTTTGGTATGTTGTGAGAGAGAAGAAGTGCTGAGTGTGAGAGCCTTCTAGTATTGTAAGATCTTCAGCTGGGTGCGAAGATCAATCTTGCAGTTGGGTGTGTAGGGAGGGGAGAGAAAGAGACGAGAAGAGAGAAGATATGCTAGCTAAGAGCACAGACAAGAACTGTATCCTTCATCTTAATATATTATAAAGCACAGTTCTATGGACGTAGCCCTAGAGAGAGGGTGAACCATGTATCTTTTGTGTTGTTTGTGATTGGGATTCTGTTTTTGTCATTTGATATACTACGAATGCATTGCTATGTTAGATATGGTAAATAGATGTGCATATTTATATCTATGCTAATAAGTGATATACGAATGTCGTGATGTTCTTGTATTAGATCCACTTGATATTCCCCTTGGTTGTAGACATCTCTGTCCTGCAACCCCCCCATAGCTTCTTCGGGTAAGACTGCATCTGCCTTGCAGGTGTTGCTGAAAGGGCCAGTATCTAGGGCTTGTTGGTGCGCTCTTCGAGCTAAACCCTGGGTCTGCCCCTGTGCCAACAAATGGTTCCGTTGCCAGGACCAGAATCTTCTTGAGGGAATGTCAAGGTGGTTTCCATCGAAGACAAAGATTCAAAAGTGGATAGAGGATCAATAAAAGGACTTCGCTGAAGCCTAGAACAAGAACCCTAATCTTAACATGAAGGATTGGTTGGATAAATATATCTTTACTGATATACACGAGATTTTCTTTGCATGAATCCATCAGGAGCTATACGAGTGGTTATCTAGACTAGCAGATACCTAGTTTGAGATCCAATCTAGACCTCCTGTGGTTTGGACATTGGCGTTGATCAGGAAGGTCAAGAGAGTTGATAACTCCATATCACGAGCAGTGGATCACTGGTTTGATAGCACCATTGGAGGGTACATCACTGAGTTTGCTGTTGAAAGAGTAGAGTCATACAACCAAGTGAGAGATATTGCTTCAAGGGACCCAGAGGGATTTTTTTATACTTCCTAAAGTTGAGACTCAAGATGCTATTGCATGAGGACATATTCTTGAAGATACAATAGATTGGTCGGACCTAGAAAGGCTAATGTTCAAGAATTCGGACAGTGACAATGACATAGAATATGGACATACGCACAGTGGTAGAGTGTTCAGGGAAGTTCACCTTGCAAACCTGTTTAATAAGAACTATGGGGATGCGAGTTTCTACAGTGGAGAAGAGGCAGAACTGACAGACGAAGAGCATTTAGAACCCGCTAGGGCAGAGGAAGGAAAAGCTGAAGAGCGTCACTGATAAGAGCCTAAAACTTCAGGAACTGTGCAGACTGTTGAAGTAAGTACTATTATTCCTCCTGTTGATTAAGTGATATTAAGAAATCAGAGTAATCCCAACTACCAGAGTGTTCAGAGAACTGTCACTAGTAATCCACCACATACTCAGTCAGGAACCCTAGGAAGATCTATGGCAAATGAGATGAGGCTTCCTATATTTAGGGGAGATGGATCTGAAGACCCTGACCAACATTGGTTCCTATGTGAAGCCGTATGGAATATTAAAAATGTCACCGACGAAGCTGTCAAAAGAACCCAGTTTAGTACCATTCTAAGGAATCGCACACTGAGCTAGTACAAAAAGCTTGTCCAAGGACTTGCACAGCCTAAGCCACTGCATCAGATTAAGAATGCGCTGATTGAAGAATTCAAGAAACCCAAGTCAGAGTCAAAATGTATTACAGAGCTGAAATAGATCAAGAAAAAGGTGGCCGAACTTGTTTGGGAATTCGATCAGAGATTCAAAACCTTAATAGGCTGATTGACTTTTCAGATCCCAGATGAGTAGAACAAAGAATGGTTCATTGCTGCCCTATTACCACACATCAGAGTTCCTATGATGCAACTGAAGATTGATTTGTAGTCTGAGGCATTGGAGATCGCCATGAAGCTAGAATCAACCCCTATGGGAGAATCTAGTTTAGTTATGAGCCAAATCTTGAGTCAGCTAACTAGTTTGTCTCTGCAGGTCGAAGATATGAAGAAAGACAAGGGAAAAGATAAAAGAGAAGACATTTGGTGTGTCATATGTAGATCAAAAGGGCATGACAAGGAACACTGTCCCCTATTCAAGGAATACTTGGCTTCTGGAGACCCAAGCCCTTTGAAGTAAGTCACCTTACCCTGGTGTGAGGTATGTAGAAATAGACATTGCCCGGGTGAGTGCTATTACATGAAAAAGTATGTTCAGAAACCCACAAATTTGTATTGCACATTCTGTAAGTCCTTAAGGAATGATGATATGGATTGTAGGGCTTACGAACTCATGCATGAAAGGCCGAGAGACATATAAAAAATTCAAGGTGAATTATATCAAGAAGGAAACACTACGCAGTATAACTCTTCTGGGAGAGGAAACTTCAATCCTCGCGGTGGATTCAAAGGACGAGGACGGGGAGGAGGTATGGGTCGAGGACAAGGATAGATAATCTGTTATAACTGTGCACAACCAGGACACCTCGTAAGGGATTCTTAGAACCCTTGTACTACTTGCAGCTACTGTAGCTCGTTTGAACATGTTATAGAATATTGTCCTATACTTCTAGCTAAGATTCAGGAAAGACGAGGACCTCAACAGAACTTGCAAGAAAAATTGATATATGCTGAACCTCACACAGAAGACCCTAGAGTGGCTGTTATAACTAGAGGAGGTGCTGTTATAGGAGAAGACAGACTGACCCAAGGGAAGATTATAGAAGACTCAGGAATCAGGAAAGCCACAGAGAAGACACATATGTTTGATGTAAAGAAAGAAAGACAAATGTTCGAGGAAGCAAGGAAAGAATTCAGAGGAGACCAAGTTTCATCATCAAGGATAGGACCGAAAGTGAGAGAATATGGAATGCCTATGGAATTTGATCAGTCAACTTCACCAAAAGAAGGAAAAGAGGTAAGCAAGATCATGGAATTTCTATATACTTGTATTAAGTTGATCCAGGATGAAAGTGCTGTACAAGAGTTACACAATTTAATCAGACAATATGAGCTAGGAAATATAGATCCCTTACTAAATAGGGCAGTACACCAAATCGATAAGAAGAGAAGGACAAATAAGGAATCACATTTGAATGCTCAATTAGGAGAGTATTGAGATAGTTGATGACAACTGTCCTTACCCTACGCTATTAGGAATTGATTGGGCTTTCAATAATTCCACTATGGTTGATTTGAAGAAAAGACATATGAATTTTGAAAGAGATGGACTTAGGGTCATTGCACCTTTATATCCATATGAAGGTCATCGATACATAGAACCAATAAAATAATAAGAGCACGCATATGCACTAGAAAACATATACAAGCTAACATCTAGACAACATGATTACATTAATCCTATGGCCGATGGAAACCTAAGCTGGCAAAGTGACAATGCATGCTCATCAGAATCAGAAGAAGCACTGGATAACTGGAAGAATAAAATGTATGAAGTATCTACAAGAATATGTGCTAGACTGACCAGATAAGTTCGCTGGATCAGCACAACAATAAGTAACTTACCCAACTTTGATGGTCTGAATCCTTTAGAAACCTTCTTGTTGGAATTTGAAGAGAGTGTACCAATACAACAAATATTGTTGGCCATGGACGAGGCCTTGAAAGCCACACCAGAGAGATGGTGGGGGACACATAAACACAACATTACAGAATGGGTACAATGTCGTACCCTGATGACAATGTGGTTCTCAGCACAAGTAGAAGGCTGCAAAGTTCGCTACACAGGTCAAAGCTATCCAAAGGACCACGTGCGGAGTTGTGAGGAAGCATGGAGAAACATTCCTCAAGAATAGTGGGTGCACAAATTCATTAACACACTGGACACAACACCTATCAACTGGTACCTCCAAGCAGAGCTGTGCCTCATCACTATAGATTGGGAAGGTATGACTTAGAATTTTGTAACTACATTCTCATTTGAAAGTCAATTTCCTTTAGTAGATCAAGCATTACAGATTTTAAGACATAAAGTATTTGAGGAGGCCTCTAGCCTCTCTTTAGAGCAAGAAGATGATGAATGGACTGTGCCTCTCTAGAAACTGCAAGGCTGCTACAACATCAATGCTGATGAAGACGATGATCCTAGGAAGGTGAACATCACAGAAACAGAAGGCCAGAGAGATGTGGAAGGACCAGGAGTTGAGTTACCATTTATTGGATAGCCGATCAATATTAAGAAGGTCAATATTGGAATAGAGGAGACGCCTAAGTTTGAAAATGTTGGAGATTACTGGGATGCTGCTACCATTGACAAAATTACAGAGTTACTGCATGAATATCATGACTTGTTTCCAACCAAGTTCACTAACATGAAGGGCATTAAAGGGCCTATGGGAGAGATGAGGATTCCTTTAAATATAGATGCAAGGCCAGTCAAACAAAGACCTTACAGATTGAACCCTAAATATAAGGAGAAAGTGAAGATTGAGCTCGACAGAATGCTGGAAGCAAAGATTATAGAACTTGTTGAAGAGTCGGAGTGGATTAGCCCTATGGTGGTTCAAGACAAGAAGACATGAGAGATCAGGATATGCGTAGATCTTAGGAAGCTGAATGATTCCTGTTTGCATGACCCCTTCCCTACACCATTCACTGACGAAGTGTTAGATAATGTGAGAGGCCAAGAGGTATATTCCTTTACAGATGGATTTTCAATATACCATCAGATCCAGATTGCCAAGGAAGATCGCTATAAGACCACATTTGCAACATAATGGGGATCCTACCAATACACATTGATGCCATTTGGATTGAAGAATTCCCTATCCATCTTTTCCAGGGTGGTGGTCGAAGCATTCAAGGAATTTCTGCATAAATTTCTAGAAGCATATTTTGATGATTGGACTGTTTTTAGTTTATTAAAGAGTTATATTGAATGTCTAAGGCTAATGGTGGATAAATGCAGACAATGTCAAATTTCCTTGAACCTGAAGAAATGCATTTTCTTTTCACCATTTGGAGTGTTGTTAGGTCATACTGTATGCAAGTAAGGGTTGCTGGTAGATCCATCCAAAATTTCCATTATAATTGATCTACCCCCTCCTACTTTAGTCAAACAACTGCACACTACGCTAGGACACACAAGATACTACAAGACGTTCATTAAAGGACATGCTCAGATTATAGCACCCATGGAGAAGTTGTTGAAGAAGGATTGTTAGTTTAGTTGGACAGAAGAATGCCAACAGAGCTTCGACACAATGAAACAAAAAATGGTTACTGCGCCTATTCTAGTCTTCCCAGATTGGGGTAAGGAGTTTCATGTGCATGTCGATGCATCTTCCATTTCCTTAGGAGCTGTGTTAGCACAACCAGGAGAAGGAGATATGGACCATCCTTTATCTTTTTCTAGCAGGAAGCTATCAACTACTGATATTAATTACACTACCACTGAGCGAGAAGGGTTAGCCATGGTGTATGCACTGCAAAAGTTTCACCACTACTTGTTGGGAGGAAACTTCAAAATGTTTACTGATCACTCCACGCTGAAATACCTAGTCAAAAAGCCAGTGTTGGGGGGGAGAATATGCATATGGCTTCTTCTATTTTAGGAATATGACTTTGAAGTTGTGGTTAATCCATGAAGAATGAAAAAAGGTCATGAACACTTGTCAAGGTTGGAACATGGTGAAGAGCCGACTAGTTTGGAGGATGCACTAACATATGCATAGTTACTGGCCATTAGAAATATTGATGACCACTTTGAAGAGATAGTCCAATTCCTATCAACATGAATGACACCTAGTGAGTATACAATTCCCCAGAAGAAACAACTAGTAGTGTGCGCTGCAGACTTCTCACTTATAGCTGGACATCTATACAGTATGGGACTTGATGAGATATTAAGAAGGTGTGTTATGGAGGCAGAGCGACCACTGATCCTTGCAGAAGCTCATGAAGGCATTGCAGGAGGACATTACACTGGGAAAGAAATTGAGCAGAAGGTTCTCAGAGCTGGCCTGTGGTGGCCTACCTTACACAAAGATGCTAAAGACTATTCCAGAGCCTACGCTGTATACCAAAGAGTTGGGAAACCATCCAAAAGAGATGAAATGTCATTAGCACAACAACTGACCCTACAAGCATTTAAGAAATGGGCCATTGACTTCGTGTGACCTATAAACCCACCAGGAAAGTGCACAGGAGCAAGGTACATAATTACCGCCACAGAGTACTTGACCAGATGGGCCGAATCAAGAGAAGTTAAGGACTATAGTGCAACTACAACTACGCGCTTCATATTTGATGACATCATAACCAGGTTTGGATTCCCAAAGATCCTTATGATCAAACAAGGCACACATTTCATAAATAAGACTCTTGAAGCCTTGACTGAGGAATTTGTAGTCCACCATCAAAAGAGCACACTGTACCATCCACAATAAAATGGGACAGTTGAAGCATTCAACAAGATTTTGGAAACAACACTAACCAAGATTTGCAGTGTGAATAGGGATGACTAGGATTTAAGAGTACCAACAGTATTATGGGTCTATAGAACCACTTGCAAGAAGCTGACAATGCAGACACCTTTTAAGTTGGTATATGGTCTTGAATCTGTTGTTCCAATGGAATATCTAGTACCAAGCCTAAGAATTGCTGGATTTACAGATATGGATGACCCTGGCGCTGTTCAAGAGAGGCTTGCATAGTTGGTCGAACTAGAAGAAGATATATTTATTGCAGGATTCCATCAACAAGTTCAGAAGGAAAGACAGAAGGCCTATCATGATAGGTACATCAAAAAGAAGGCATTTAAACAAGGTGATCTAGTATTGATATATGATAGTAAGTTCATCAAACATCCTAGGAAGTTCAGAATGCATTGGCTAGGGCCATATGAGATCGCCTATGTTACAAAAGGAGGAGCTTCACAATTGAAGACTCTGAATGGAGAATGGAAGGAAGGATTAGTGAATGGGAGCCCGTTGAAATTGTACTATGACAACCTACTTCCCCGTAGCTCTCAGTAAATGCAAAAGGAAAATGGTATAGGTACCATGTGCAATTGAAACTGGGTACCAGACACAAAAAAGATAGTCTGCACAAGGAAGGCGAGGAGGCATAGAACATAAAGCAAAAGCTACACTACGCAATCTGAAGTCGAAGTAAAACCGAAGGATCAGAACTGAAGTGCCTCGGGATGAGTCACAGGTGAGTGTTGGGGGACTATTGGCCCTTGGTTATGGAAGCAAGAGAATATTAAGGAATAAAAGGTAAAATGCAAACTACATGGAAGACACAATGACTGTTATTGGGTCAAAGTGAGCAAAAGAGAAGAAAATATGGAGCGAAGTAAGCCATTGAATGAGGATATTGGGGATGATAGATAAACAAGAAAGAAGGATCATGGACAACTCAGAAAGCAGAGAAAGCCACCATTGGATGCTTTGCAGCACCAAATGAGAAGGAAGGAAAGATAGGCTGACGAAGCACTGAAAATACGGGTCAAGTTGACCTAGGGTTTTTAGACACCTAGAGTTTTGGTATCTAGGGTTTTGGACACCTAGGTTTTGACCTAAGGATGTCGGTGAGTGATTTTAATGTATAAATAAGAACCTACATGAAGGAAGGAGGATCGATCTAGTTGTTGTTCATTCGTTTTTTTGGTATGTTGTGAGAGAGAAGAAGTGTTGAGTGTGAGAGCCTTCTACTATTGTAAGATATTCAACTGGGTGCGATGATCAACCCTGCAGTTGGGTGCATAGGGAGGGGAGAGAAAGAGAGGAGAAGAGAGAAGCTCTGCTAGTTAGGAGTATAGACAAGAACTGCATGCCTCATCTTAATATATTATAAAGAATAGTTCTATGGACGTAGCCCTAGAGAGAGGGTGAACCACGTATATTTTGTGTTGTGTGTGATTGGGATTCTGCTTTTGTCATTTGATATACTGTGATTGCATTGCTATGTTAGATCTAATAAATAGATGTGCAGAAGTAGATCTAAGCTGATAAGTGATATACGAATGCTGCGCTGTTCTTGTATTAGATCCATTTGATATTCCCATTGGTTGTAGACATCTCTGTCCTGCAACCCGCCCATAGCTGCTTCGGGTGAGACTGCATCTGCCATGCAGGTGTTGCCGAAAGGGCCAGTAGCTAGGGCTTGTTGGTGCGCTCTTTGAGATAAACCTTGGGTCTACCCCTGTGCCAACAATCATGATGGTTGACACTTGAAACAAATCCTATCATAACAAGAGTAAATGAGGTCCTCCTAAAACCAAATTTTCTCCTAGGGCATCCTCTCAACAAACTAATCCTTATTGTTACCCATGATTTTAGTCAATCTTGATGGTGTATTGATGATGGTGTACTCAGGCTCCTCATAAGAACTTTCTCCTAAGAAAAGTGACATTCATCTCTTCCCAGAAAACTTACTTTTGAAGAGAGTTCGTAGGTTGCTAATATCCTAGGGTGCGAGAATGACCCATTCTCGCAGGCTGCCTTAAGCTAGGGTGCGAACTTCTCGTACTGTGCTACATAGATAGGGTGCGAACTTGTTCTAAAGCTTGGAAAAAGATGAAGTCTCGATGGTTCTAGAAGGGAATCCTCTAGAAGAATGGGTTGGCATTCGAATGGTTATCCTTTTACTAGTTTCCCTGATATTGTGGGATCATTCTTATCCAAGTAACCATCTCATTCTCTCCTATATATTGATGGAATTCTCATGGAAAAGGTTAAGCAAGATTCATT
>ML777735.1:461353-512723 GCA_009831015.1 Picea engelmannii
TTTCATATATAAGTGTAAACATGTCATTTTTCCAATATTTAATCATAAATTCACTCAAAAATACTAAAATAGATGCATTGGAAAATAATATGTCTAAAACCCATGTAATCATGAAAATGGTTTAATGTAAGGGTGTGGGAAAGAGAAATATGGTTAAAAGTGAAGTGAAAGTGACTTGAGAGTTAAGTGACAGGTTGGTAAAAATATGGTACTTTAGCGACCCAACAAAGACCTCAGAGGGAGGGAGAGTCAGAACCCACAACGTCAGAGAATGTTGGACTGCATTACAAGGTAGACAGAACCTTGCAAGAAAATGTGACCCCCTATATCAAAGAAATCTTCTCTGTAGGTAAAGGCCCCAGCCCTAAGTCACCTATTCCCCCGTCGCCATCTAAAAATTTGGTAATCTCTACAATCAATCTTTCTATAGTTTCTATTGTTTCTAACCCATGTTGTCCAACAAGTTCAAGTAGTAGTAGTAGTAGCAATGTGGCGAGTGTTTTAGTTGCATCACAAACATGACTCTCAAGGTTCATATCAATAGGATCTCCAAGTCCATCGATTTCACATCAACATGTAGGGTCTCTTACTCAATACCCAAAGTTTTGGGGTAAAGGGAATGAGGACAATGAGAAACATTGGTTTCTTTTTGAATCCATTTGGGGGTATTGAGAAATTTTATACACAAAAAAATTGGTTGAGTTCTAGAATACTTTGAGGGGTTGAGCTATAAAGTGGTACATGAAATATATTGAGCTAGGGAATAATCAAGGGCATCCTTTGTCTTTAACCTAGGTTAAGCAGAGGTTTATAGAAAAAAATTGGTTACCTCAGTTAGAGAAATAGACTCTCTCTGAGTTGCGGGAGATAAAACAAAGAGACAATGAGTCTGCATGGGAATATAAACAAATATTTAATAGTGCAATAGGGAAATTAGAAAACGCTATCAATGAGAATCATAAGAGAGAATGGTTTATTCAGGGGTTGTTACTGTTAAACTGAATCCCATTGAATCAAAAGAATAAATACTTTGGGGGAAGCGTTGGAACAAGCCATTAATATTGAGGCTATCCTAGAATCTTGCAAGTGATAAGACCACCTGAAGATCATAATATCACACAACTGCAAGGACATATCCCTAGATTAATTGACAAGATCCAAGAGTTGACCTTTCCTAGAGGAGGTTGACTGCATGTATGGTGTATTGGTTGTTATACTGAAGGTCATACTACAAATGAATGCCTAAGATTGAGGGGTTCAAGATCCCCTACTCACCTGATGGTTCCTCCACCAGTAATACCATCGAGAGGACTTGCACAAGTTGCTGCTACAGTGCCATTTCACGACCCTTATCAATACGACACTTTTCTTAATCATTAAGGAGGTAAAAATAATGAGTATTGCGAGATTTGTAGAAGTCATGGGGCACTCTCCAGTGCACTACCCTATTCTACAAAAGTACAACCCTGTTCCGAATACAATATATTTGAATTTTGTGGGTCCCCTACTCATACTACCAACCGATGTAGAGCTTTGGATGCTCTAGCCAATATATTAGATCGTTCCACATTTAGAGTTAAAGAAACTCCTCAAGGGTTCGAATAAGGTCGTTGAGGTGGAGGAAATTTCAGAGGAGGACAAACTAGAGGAAGGGGACCAAGTTGCTACTACAAATGTGATGAGCAAGGGAATCTCATAAGGGATTGTTCACTCGCAAGAAGAACATGGTGTGACCACTGTAAAAATAATTCCCACTCCACTGAATATTGTCCAGATCTGATTGCCAAGTGGGAAGACAATGCAAGGTAAAGAGGAACCATTTTGATAAATTATGAACCTAGATCTATAGCTGAGGGAAAATAGCCTAATATTAACATTGTCACTAGAGGAGGAACTAATACCAGTGTCGATATTGAAATTCCTCATCAGATCAAAATCCAAAAGGAAGTACCTGAGAATACTAAGTATGATCCTATAAGGAAGAAGGGATTTTTCAAAGAGGCAATGGATATGTTCAAACAACTATCTAGTTTTACAATGCCTGAGGTTGCAGAACAAAGTTCTAAGCCAAATTATCACCAACCAAGAGTCACTGGATAATCACTTACTCAGATGGAGCCCCCAAGTAAGTCACAAAAGGATGTTGATCTACAGTTACAACTATTTTCTGACATTTTGGATGACGAAAAAATTACGGGGAAGTTACAAAACACACTCAAAAGGGCCTTGGGAACCAAAGGGAACTCAAAAGAGTCCATTTCTGCTAACCTTTCAACAAGGAACAAAAGTAGGATATAGAGAAGGAAGACGAGAACTGGGAGATAATTTTGGTTGAATGCTCACGTTGACAATTATCAGATCAGGGATGTTATGTTGGACTTAGGTTCCGATGTCAATATCTTGCAAAGGAAAAATTGGGAAGCGATGGGTAAGCCCAAACTTGTATATTTCCCTATTTATTTGCAGATGGGAAATACATACTGCATTTATTTGGTAGGTAGGCTACAAAATGTCGAAGTGGATTTGGCTGACATCAAAACAGTAGAAAAATTTGAGGTCATCTTAATAATGGGGTAAAAAGATCCGTACCCAGCTTTATTAGGCATTGTTTAGGCCTATAAGAACTATACTATAATAGATATTAAGAAATAAATTATGACCTTCAAATTTGGTGGCATGAAAGTAACATAGCCTCTAGACCCATATCAAGGTCCAGGATATAGTGACCCAATAGATGAGTATGGAATAGGATGCTCTAGATCAACTCTACACTATGACCGCAGGAAACCGAGTAGATTACATTAACCCCATTGCAAATGGATCCATAATTTGGCAAAGCATTCAGTTTGTGGATGAAGACAATAAATCTTCTTGGGACAAATAGCAACAAGGAAGGTATGCAAACTTTTCAAGGCATTTCAAAACTGTTGGAGAAGTAAGGTGGATTGGAACATAGATTAGGGAGTGTCCAACATATGATGGTACCTCATATTTACATAGTTTTCTCATTTATGGAGGGTGCGGTTGTGATAGAAAAAATAATCTCATCACTTGACCTAGCCCTAAATATTCTCTAGCCAGGTGGTGGGATACTCACAAAGAAACTCTGTCCGCTTGGGATGAATTCAAGCTCGCTATACAACATTAGTTCCTTCCACTAACACAGATACTGCAACTCAGATAAGATCATAAGTCGAAGAGTCAACTACTATCCTTGGAGATAAAAGATGGTAAGTCTAACCCATTTGAAAACATTGAGCATTATTTACAAGTGTTGAAGGATGCACAAATCTTGTCCTCTCTGTGGACACATCACTTCTTTCATTCTCTGGGAACAATTCCCAAATCCTGGTACGTGCACGAGGATAAAAGAAGATAAACAATATACTGGAAGACACTTCAAAATCAAAATTTCCATGATTTCTCATTCTCCGGTAAGACGCCCAAAATCACAACTCTGCTCCAACAAATCAAGAAGACGTTTTTTAGTACTAAGGTTGAGCCTAAATATCCACTTACAATTTTATCTAAGCATGAACACTTGCTTGAATATATATTGTATCCATCCCCTATGAGAGTACCCATGGCTTGTAGTAAAGTTGATAAGAATCCTTAATATCTAGAGGACTTAGAGGTGTTGATTAATTGGGTTGGTTTTCATTGATGTCAACCCTTGAAGCAATTCCGGTAGAAAATTTTGGTAGCCCCAACAATATTGTTAAGGGACTCAAGTTTTCTTGAGGTATAAAGGTACGAAGATAAATATATTTGTAGTAAGCCTATTCTAGATGGATATTACATTTCATGCCATTTCTGGTGATATGTGGAATGTCACATAACTCCTCACGGTTAGAGAGTTATGGCATTGTGAAGTTGGAGAACCCTCATGAGTTATCTAGAATCCCCTAGAAAGTCAAAGAAGTCAATTTACTCTAGAAGCTCCTAGAAGAAGTTTACTAGTCAAAGTGGTTGTAACTAGAAGTTAATCATGAGTTAAGTTGTTGCAAAAGAAAATAGTTAAAAATAAATTAATTGCAATTAGAAGTGGTGATTTTACTATTTGTGGATAAAGTGGTTGTAAGTGGACAAGTGGCTAGAAGTGGGTTAGCCCTAAAAGAAGGAAGTTGGGTAAAGGTAGTTAGAAGATAACCTCTTGAGGAAGTCACTTGGAGAGTATAAATAAGAGAGAAAGGGTCTCCTATTAGTACCTATAAGAACATTGAATATCTATTATTTTTGAAAAGTTTATTACATGTACTGATTGATACATTTGAAGTTACGCAAGTCCGAGGCAACAAAGAAGGGTTGATGACAAAAGTTTCGGAGTTGAAGAATTACTGAAAAACCCCTAGTTTTTGAGGTGTACACATGTTGCAGTGGAGGAAGTTGTGTACATACACGGGCTGCAGTGGATTAGGGTGCATACATACATAGGCTAAAGAAGAGGAGGTTGCATACAATTGTGAAAATCCATGAAAGCTTGAGTTGTTGAGGGTGCCAGGTTCTCAGAGTATGAAAGAAATCTCCTAGAAAGGTCTACAATGATTAGGTACAACAGATCTATCTACAGGTTCAAAAGGTATGTCATATTCTTATGTGTAGTTGGATATTGTTGTCTACATGAGATATGGTTATAGGAGTTTGGGGATTTTCCCTAGAGAGGCTGTTGGTTGTATGCCACTTATTGTATGAGCTAGATCTATAGAAATACATCACTGGTATGTTTGGTATTCATTATTGTTACATCTTGTTGGGTTGAGTGTTGAGGCATATCTTGTACTTCTTGGTACATGGTTGAGGGTTTTGGTTATGATGTATTGGTAAATTTGTTGGTGTAGTTTGAGGCTGCATATCAATGAGGTTTTGATGTCTAGTCTAATGTGATGGTTATTACACTTGATCATCATTGTATACACATGTATGGCACATGACTAGAGAGACATATATGCACTTGTTTAAGGGATATGTATGATGATGTATGCATAGGGAACAACTACAGATTGGACACAGTGACATGTTATAGGTTGATGTGACAGAGACAACAATGAGTCTAAGTTTTAGAAAGGTGAAAACCCTACCTTTATGAAGGTGTACGTAGGCTGCAGTATAGACAGGTCACATACATACGCATGCTGCAATATAGAAAATTCACATACATATGTGAGCTGCATCATATATAGTCCGTGTACCTATTTTTTTATTGGTACAAGATGATTACAGGTACATGTTGATCACAGGTTATTGGTACAGGTTGGTTACAAGTTGTTGGAACAGATCGATACAAGTTTACAATGGTAAATCTCATAGTGACAATGTGGCAGTGGTTTCATCATTTATTTGACACTTATATTTCAGGGAGGTAGGACGGGGAAAGGATAGGTGGTTGTAGACACCTTTCGGTTGTAGCCGGAGAACAAAGGGGGTTGTAGCCTCCTTTTGGTTATATCCAGAGAATTATGGAGTTGGATCTTCCCTCAGGTTGTAGCCTAAAAATATGGGGGGTTGGAGCTTCCTTACACTTGCAGTTGGAAAATAAAGGATGTTGGTGCTTCCAATGAATGTAGTTCTTAATGACATATAAGAAAAAACATTCTGTGGTTTTTTCCTTCATTGGGTTTCCACGTAAAAAAATGGTGTACTGTGTATGTGTGTGATTTCTCATTGTTCATGGTTTATTTATTCTGCACTTGTTGAATGATATTGGTAAATTGATCATAAAGATAAACAACACTTATATACTATGGTTAAAAAGGATAAAAAATCTCTATTATTAATTCACCACCATATCAGTAATCCAACAGGAGGAACTCAGACATTTAACCTTCGAGGAATCCACTGAAACAAGAGAATTCAAGGATACCATATCAGGTGATATCAACAACTCATACACCCAACCTTTGAGGTTGTGGAAAGTAAATATAGGGAGTGAACAACATAGTAAGATGACATCTATAGGTGACTATTGGGATGAACAAACTATGACAGAGATACAAGGTCTATTGCAGGAGTATGAAGATTTATTTCATAAGGGGTTTTTAGAGTTGAAATGGATAAAGATATATTCAGGTGAAAAGAATATTGACTTAAAACCCGAGGCTAAGCCATTTAAACACAGATTGAATCGTCTGAATCCGTAGGTCAAGGAGAAGGTTAAGAAGGAGATAGATCAAATGTTAGCTACCGAGCTAATCTTCCATGTGGATGAGGCCAAGTGGATCATTCCTATTGTAATCTAGAGCAAGAAGGGTACTGGTGATATAAGAGTCTGTGTGTATTACAAGAGTGTGAACTTAGCTTGTGTACATGACCCTTTTCCTACTACTTTTAGTGATGAAGTTCTTGATCAAGTGGTGGGAAATGAAGCCTATTCTTTTACATATGGATTCTCAGGCTACCATTAGGTTAGAATTTTGGAAGAGGATAAAAGAAAGAATACCTTCACTACAAAATGGGGTTCTTTTTCTTATTATGTTATTCCCTTTGGGATAAAGAACACCCCAATTGTTTTCTCTCGCATAGTTATTTTTGCATTTCACAAATTTATTCATAAATTTCTTGAAGTGTATATGGACAACTGGACCATGTACAACCTATTGAAGGAGCACATAGGTCTATTCCGACTGATGTTTGATCGTTTTAGATAACTACTGATTTATTTAAACATGAAGAAGTGTATTTTTTTTGTAACATTTGGAAATATGCTAGGAAATATAGTATGTAGGGAAGGCGTGTTGGTAGATCCTGCAAAGGTTGTTGTGATACTAAATATGCCCCCACATACAAGTTCTAAGAAGTTACGACCAACATTGGGCAACATTGGATACTACCACCAATTTATCAGGAATTACACAAGCATCACTACCCCATTGGAGAAATTGCTGAAGAAATATGAAGCCTTCAGTTGGAAGCCAGAGTGTAATCAAGATTTTGAAACCTTCAAATAAACATTGAGTACTGACCCTATTCTAGTATACCCAAATTGTAAAGTGGAATTCCATGTAAACATTGATGCTTCTAGTATTTATTTGGGTGTAATCCTTACGTAACCTGGTGAAGGAAACCTATATCATCCCATCTAATTTTCCAACAAGAAGCTTTCTTAGGCCGAGCACAACTACACTACCACTGAAAGGGAAGGTTTGGAAATGGTTTATACTTTGCAAAAGTTTAGACATTATTTGTTAGGTGGCCATTTTAAATTCTTTACTGATCATTCTGCTTTGAAATATCTAATTAATAAGACTGTGTTAGAAGGAATAATTTGTAGAAGGTTGTTGTTGTTTCATGAGTTTTCCTTCAAAGTCATTGTCAATACATGCAAATAAAATGTTGGCCCTGATCATCTATCTCGATTTGAATCAAGAGAGAGAGGTGAATCTATTGATGATCAAATCCCAAATGCAACTATTTTTAATATTAAGGCTATCCCTGATTACCTTTCCAATGTAACATTGTTTCTCACTACTGGTACTATGCTTGAGGGGTATTCTACAACTCAGAAGAGGCATCTGGTGGCCTGTGATTTTGATTACTAGTTTATCGCATGCCAGTTGTACAAATTGGTATTAGACAACATCCTTCGATGATGTTTACTTGATCATGAGCGACCAACAACATTGTGGGAATGCCACTGCAGAGTTGCGGGAGGACATTTCAGAGGGAAAGTGATTGCCCAAAATATATTACAAGTAGGCTTATGGTGGACGACTGTCTTCAAAGATGCCAAATATTATGCTAGAGCTTGTGATGTTTGTCAGAGAGTTGATAAACCGTCACACATGGATGAGTTTCCCCTACATCTTGTTTGGGCTCTTCAAGCCTTTGAGAAACGGGCAGTCGACTTTGTAGGATGGATCAATCCACTAGCCAAGCACTTGAAATACAATTATATTATCATTTCTACCGACTATCTTACCCATTGGGACGAAGAAGAACCAATCCGTGATTGTTATATTGATACTACATCTAGATTTGTTTGTGAGAACATAGTCACTAGGTTTGGATTTCCTCGGAGTTTGACCAATTTTCAGGGTCTTCATTTCATCAATGAGACTGTATCTACTGTCACTCATGAGTTCTTAATTCAACATCACAAAATTATCCCGTATCATCCACGAGAAAATGGTATAATTGAGGCCTTTAAAAATATTTTAGAGTGAGGATTAACCAAGGCATGTTGCACAAATAGAGACAACTGGGATGATCGAGTCCTCACAGTGTTATGGGATTACAGGACTACTGCCAAGAAAATGCATAAGTATACTCCATTCCAACTAGTTTATGGTAGAGAAGCAGTTGTCCCCACCAAGTTCATCACTCCGATCTTATATATTACACAAGTCACTCACATGACAGATGATGAATCAGTTATGGAACGAGTAATAGAGTTGTTGGAATTGGACGAAGCCCGATTTTCATCAAACAATGGAGAAGGATTGACATAAATATTTGCATGATATGCACATTAAGGTCAAGATGTTTACATAGGGTGATCAATTTTTTCTATATGACAACAAGTACCAAAAGCATAAGCGGTAATTAATAATGCATTGGCTCAGACCCTTTATAGTTGCAAAAATACGTGAGTCTAGAGCTGTTAGACTCACACAAATCGATGGTATTCTTCGTCTAGGATGGGTGAATGGTGCACGCCTGAAGCCCTACGTTTCTGCTTCACAAGCAAATGTTCACAACACTCCTATCACCAAGTGTGAATTCAATAGGTAGGATTTTCAATTATTTTTTTGTTTCCATTTTTATTCGATAACATGGTGACATGTACCACTGTTACTTGTATTAGAGTCTAGTTTTCGTTGTCAAATTGTCCAGATGGATATCACCTTTGTGGCTGGGGAGGTCGGTGTCACAACATTTGGGTATTTAGTAGTTGTTAAATTTGAAATCCGTCCCACATCACTATCACCTTGGTAGTTAAATTCCATTAGTATCTTTTTGCTTGTCGTCTCCTCACTACCAGTCTACATCATTTAAGTCCACCGACTCTCAATACCATTTTGGTAAATTGTTGGTGTGGAAATTACTTTTCCATTTGCTTCGATATCTCTCTATCATGTTCCCGTTTATGCTCTTTATTTCCCAAATCCCCTCTTATATTTCTTCGCGTTCGATGGTCATCTCCGATGTTAATTCCAAGTTATCTCCATGACGTATCTTTTAATGTCTACTCATCATGCTACCTCCTAGATGTTTCCTATAAACTCATATTTTCCCAACTGCTCAATGTTATCGTGTTTTACTCAAGTTATTTGCATATCTAGTCTTGGAGCCCCTTGTGCATTCTTTGAGCCCACACCCTCGACTCTCTCCACCAGTTTTATTCATTTACCAATGTAGGTCTTCCAGGATGTTCCTCACTCCTGGTAGGGGAGTCCTCCCCAAAGTCGATGTTCTAGAGAAATTTCTCGATCCACGGGGCGAAGTCCTAGGTGATCTTCATGGAAAGGTTGAGAAAAATCGGTTTCTCAACATTGATCTCACAGACACATCACAATACCCATGGATGGATATCCATACATTCATGGATTGAGCGGCCCTCTTGACTGGTGAATTGCAATGGGACTGGGAACCATCCTTAATTCCCCTCCGGGACACTACCTTGCTAAACTTGCATGACCTTCCCGTGTTCAACACTAATAGAGAGGTTTCCCAATATACAAAGTTTCTTATCAACTGAGTACATAATGGGACGTTATGGTTGGATAAGGCCTACCCCATCCATTTTGAAGATATTCACAAGCTTACCAGTCTCTCCATGGAACAGGAAGACATCACACAAGGCTTCCAGGGCTCAGGGAAGCACGACTGGAAAAAGGGTGAGATTAGTCTTTATGAAAAATATGGCAGTAGGAGAGGGGTCATGGAGCACTCATTGACCAAATCAATGATGAGAAGGCATGAAGATTCATAGGAGGCATTGGAAAATTGGCAGAATAGAATGTATGAAGTCTCTATGCGGAGATCTGCCAGATTGACCAGATCAGTTCGATGGATTGACACAAAAGTAAGTAATCTTCCAACATTTGATGGCTTGAATCATTTAGGGACATTTCTAGCTGAACTTGAGAGAATGGTACTAGTAAAATAGAGGATGTTGGCATTGGATGAAGCCTTGAAAGCTACACCAGGTAGATGGTGGGGAACACATAAGAAGAACATCACATAATGGGTACATTGTCGCACCTTGTTGATAGTGCGCTTTTCAGACCAGGATGAAGGATGCAAAGTTCATTACACAGGTCAGAGTTTCCCTAAGGACCACATGCGAGTTTGTGAGGAGGTCTGGAGCAAAATTCCTAAAGAACAAGGTGTACATAAGTTCATTAACACATTGGACACTACACCTATCAACTGGTGTCTTCAAGCAGAACTGCACTTCGTCACTACTGATTAGTACGGTATGACCCAAAAATTTATAACTACCTTCTTATTTGAAAGTCAGTACCCTACAGTAGATCATGCTTTACAAATTATGAGGCAAAAGGTTGTCTAAGGGGAACCTAACCTCCCTTTCACCCAAGAAGAAGATGGATGGAATGTGCCTCTTCAGTAGTTATAGGATTTTCATGATTGGTCGGAATAACCACAATTTTGTCAATAGAGCGTCGACGTTTCGGATCCAAAACAGGATCCATCTTAAAAAGAAATCACACATAATTAATAGTTAAAAAGAAATCTTACCAAAACAACCTAGCCGACACTTAGTTTTCACGTCAAATCCAATATTTAAAACCTAATCTTCTCATTATCTAAACCCAGGCTCATTTTCCTGAAGATGGATCATGTTTTGGATCTGAAACATCGACGCTCTATTGACCAAACTGTGGCTATTCTGACCAATCATGAAAACCCCAACCACAGAAATATTTTTAATCAGTTATAGGATTGCTGCAATATTAATAATGCTGATGAGGATGATGACTCGAGGGATGTAAAAATTTTAGAAACTGAAGGACAAAGATACATAGAAGGTCATGGGATTGAATTACCCTTTGTTGGAAAACCCATTAAAATTTAGAAGGTTAATATTGGAATTGAGAAAACACCTAAGTTAGCAAAAGTTGGAGACTATTGGGATGATTCTACTATTAGTAAGATTACAGAACTATTTCATAATATCAAGACCTATTTCCAACCAAGTTCACATACATGAAGGGAATTAAAGGTCCCATGGGAGAAATGAAGATCCCCTTGAGACCAGATGCAAGACCCATCAAGCATATACCTTACAGACTAAACCCCAAATACAAGAAGAAATTTAAGATTGAACTGGATATAATACTGGAAGCAGGAATCATAGAGCTTGTTAAAGAATCCGAGTGGATCATTCCTATGGTGGTCCAAGATAAGAAGACAAGTGAAATCAAAAGTTGTGTAGATCTAAGGAAGCTGAACGATGCATGTCTACATGACCCCTTTCCTACACCCTTTACTGATGAAGTTCTAGATAATATAGGAGGACAGGAGGTCTACTCATTCACATATGGTTTTTTAGGTTATCACTAGATCAAAATTGCTAAGGAAGACCGACATAAGACCACATTTGCAACAAAATGGGGTTATTTTCAGTACATTGTGATGCCTTTTGGCTTGAAGAATGCATCATCCATCTTTTCTAGGGTGGTGGTCGAAGCATTTAAGGACTTTTTACACAAGTTCTTGGAAGCATACTTTGATGATTGGACTATTTTTATCCTAATGAAAGATCATATTGAATGCTTGAGATTAATGCTAGATAAGTGGAGGCAATGTTAGATTTCCCTTAATCTGAAAAAGTGTATCTTCTTTTCACCCTTTGGAGTGATGCTAAGGCATATTGTGTGTAAACATGGACTGTTGGTAGATCCTTCCAAGATTGCTATCATTGTCGATCTACCCCACCCTAATTTGGTTAGACAGCTACACACTACACTGGGACACACTAGATACTATAGGAAGTTTATTAAGGGTTATGCACAGATAACATCAACGATGGAGAAGCTATTAAAGAAATATAGTAAGTTCCAATGGACAGAAGAATGCCAACAGAGCTTCAAAACACTAAAGAAGAAAATGGTTACTGCGCCTATCTTGGCTTTTCCAGATTGGAGTAAGGAGTTCAATGTTCATGTTGATGCTTTTTCCATTGCATTAGGAGAAATTTTAACACATCCAGGTGCATGAGACATTGACCACCTCATAGCCTTCGCAATAAGGAATCTTTCTACAGCTGAAAGGAACTATACTACGAATGAAAGATAAGGCTTGGATATGTTATATGCGCTGCAGAAGTTTCAACACTATTTGCTGGGAGGACATTTTACGATGTTCACTGATCATTTTTCATTGAAATACTTAGTCAACAAGCCAGTGTTGGGGGGAAGAATATGCAGATGGATACTACTATTCTAGGAATATGACTCTGATATTGTGGTCAATCCAAGAAGAATGAATAAAGGAACTGACCACTTATCTAGGTTAGAACATGTAGAGGAACCTAATAGTCTGGAGGATACACTATTAGATGCATAGTTGTTGGCCATCAGAAAATTCGATGATCACTTCACTGTGATAGTTCAGTTCTTGTCCATAGGACTGGCACCTCGTGAGTACACAATCATTTAGAAGAAATAGTTGGTAGTCCACGTTGCTGACTTTCAACTTATAACTAGACAATTATATAAGATGGGACTAGATGAGATCCTGAGGAGATGTTTTATGGAGGTAGAAATACCATTGATTCTTGCTGAAGCACATGAAGGCATCGCAGGAGGACACTATGCAGGGAAAGAAACAACACAAAATATTCTCAGAGATGGTCTCTGGTGGCCTACTTTACATAAGGATGCTAAGGAATACTACATATCCTGTGATGTGTGTCAAATAGTAGGGAAGCCTTCTAGAAGGGATGAAATGACTTTGGCACCACAATTAACACTACAAGTATTCACGAAATGGGCTATTGACTTTGTGGGACCTATCAACCCACCAGGAAAGCGCACATGAGCTAGATACATTATCTCTGCCATGGATTATTTGACCAGATGGGCAGAAGCAAGAGCAGTTAAGGAGTGTAGTGCAACTACAACTATGTAGTTCATCTTTGAGGATATTATAACCATATTTGGATGCCTGAAGATCCTCATGAGTGATCAAGGCACACACTTCATCAACAAAACTATTGAAGCCTTGAATCATGAGTTCAAAGTTCACCATTAGAAGAGCACACCATACCACCCACATGCAAATGGTATAGTCAAAGCTTTCAATAAGATCTTGGAGACAATGCTGACCAAGATTTGCAGTGTTAATAGAGATGATTGGGATCTGAGAATTCCAGCAGTATTATGGGCTTATCAAACTACTTGCAAAAATCTAAGAACACAGAATCCCTTTAAGTTGGTATATGGATTCGAAGTAGTGGTACCTATGGAATATTTGGTTCCTAGTTTAAGAACTACAACATTTACAAGTATGGATGACACGAGTGCTGTTCAAGACAGGATCACATAGTTGTTGGAACTAGAGGAAGACAGGATCATTGTAGGATTTCATCAACAGGTGCAAAAAGAATGAGAGAATTCTTACCATGACAAACATATCAAGAGGAAAGCATTTAAGCAAGGGGAGTTGGTACTTTTATATGACATCATGTTCATGAACCATCCAAGGAAGTTCAGGACACATTGTTACACATCAAAATTACTCATTACAATGATGGCCTAGTGTCATCATTACCAATGTCACAAGTGTCAATTTTTCCCACAAGTGTCGCAAATATTATACTATCATCTTGCCTATGTCATGTCTCGGATGACATTATCAAGAAACACTTAAAATACACCTCAAAACACTGGTTTTGAAGAGGAGAAATCATTTGACAAAGAGTACAAGTCTTTTGCCATGGAAAAAACCACTAAAAAATAAATTTTGGAAGGTTGCGCTCCCCTATACACTGTCAGGGAGTGCCAATGCTCTGTACCCTCTTTTGGGGGAGCGTTGCAACACTCTGTGCCCTTTTTGAGGGAGTGCTGGCCTTTTTTGAGCAAATTTTGGACTATTGAGGAAAATCAGGGAAGAATCCCCCTCATATCTGGAGTTGGTTGGATTCAGATATGAGGTCAAGGCTCGATCTTAGGGAAGATCCACAACTGAAGGAGAAGGATCCTCAACCTATCCCAAGAATATCTTAAGTGGTTAGGCCTCTCCATGCCTATATAAGGAGGCCTCTTCATGGTGAAAGGAGGAGAGATTGAAGACATCAAATTTATGATCTCATAAGGGAGATATCATTGAAGCATCATCATTTTGTATGGATTATATGAGAAAAGGGTTGGACAAGGAGAGATGGGAGAGGCTATTTCACCTTCATCAAAGGTCTGTAAGTATTCTCTATTGTTCTCATTAATATACATATGTGCTTGGCCTGTTTCTTTCAAGGTTGTGTTTCTTCTACATGAACTTGTCTCTATTAGATAGATCTGGTTTCAAGCTAATATTAGGAGAATATGAAGCTTGTTCTATATTTTTTTGTTTGCATGACTTATAGATGAGCTTAGAGATCAAAGCTCAACTTGGACTATGCGAGGACGAACATCATTAAAAAGGTAAACCTTTCCTCTTCTCCTCTATGCATTAGTTTAGCTAGGTTTAAAAGGATGTCAGTGACCAACGTTAGCACCCTTTCTATCTTGGCCTTAGGAGTCTAGATCCCAAGAGGGAATCCACTTGTCCATAGGGGGATTTCTCTATAACATAAATTGGTGACTCCACTAGGGACCAAAGCTTTCAGTTTTGGTTTCCTTCCTAGATCTTGTTTTAGCCTTTGCTCATTTTTGACCTTATTCATACCGTGTCTTTGATTCTTAGAGATGTGTTGATTGGCTCTTTAATTCATCCTATGCACTTTGAATTTTTGAGTTTTCTTGAGTTTTTGGATTTCTGGGCATTTTTATGAATTTTTAGAGGTCAACGCTCCTCTGCTTCTTCTACCAGAGCACTGACACTCCCTGTCAGGCTTCCACAGAGCATTGCAACACTCTAGTGCTCTTGACACCAGAGCGCTGCCCTTTTTTCTATAAGAAATATTGTAGGGGTTTATACCCTGAGTCCATTTCTTGTTGTTTTCATCTGCTCAGAGTTCTTATCACCTCAATGTATCCTTGTTTGGGTCTCCAACACCTTGATTCCTGATAACCGTTTGTTTGGAATGTTTGAATTTTTTTCCTTACTTTGAAGTCACTCTTCTCCTTCGAAGACTTGGAATCAAACTATTGTTTTCTTCTCCTTTATCTGACTGAATGAAATATCTGGTAAGGAAAATCAAATATCTATGAACCATCCCATTTGATCTTTGAGGTCAATTTTCTAGCATTTCTCTTTTCTTTGAGATTTTTATTTTTTTTTGAATTTGGTTTTCTTTGTTTTTATTTTTTGATCACAATGAGAGTGTGTTTATTTTAGTGTGAAGTTTGCTTCTAGTTGTCTAAATATCATTGATCTTAAAGTCTGCTTGACATAGGGGGATTTACATTAGATTGATTATCATTCACACATAAACAAAGGATATATTTTTTCTGATTGGCTTTTGGATCTTAGAACAATTCTATGAAAATTTTAGCATTTTATTGGATTTGATTGAGAAACAATTGCATGAAGATACTGCATCTTAGTGTTTGACAGTGAAAATAACATTTTTCTCCTTCACTTAAATAGACATTCATTGAAAGAAAAGTCTGTTTATCATTTATTGTGCATTTTTGGGAATTGAGTCATTATACCATCAAGTTTCACTTTCATACACCCCTGAGTAAAGAACAACTGGAAAATTAACGCTAATTAAAATTGATCTAGAACTTTTTTTTTTTTAGAATCTTCCACCAATATTAGACTAGGATTAGCACTTTGAATTAGACTGTGAGTACAACTCTCCAAAGTATTCAAAACAAACACTAGCATCTTGCGATAGGGAGAGAAAATCAAAATGTCGTATAGGCTTTCTGGGATCCCCCTCTCACACAGGGGTTACACACGAGGTCGCGTTCAAGAGATTTACAGAGGTTATCCCTCCATGGTTCAACCGTTCGTAGTAGTCAGATCATATATTGAGGGTTCTTCTTGAGGTTCAACTATTTTCATTTGGTCTTAGTGCTTCATGAATTCTTAATCCGTTCGGGGTCCTTTGGAGTTCTACCGGTCCACTTGTCCTCAGTTCTCTTGAAGGATTTCAGACTTGTTATCCTGCCCATATGTTTGGACTGGACTGTCGATTGTACCCACCTAGGGGCTGACTGCGAGTTGGTGTCCTTAGTAGCCATAATCTTTAGGTTCTTACACAAGGTGATGGTGAAGGGAAGTCTCACCGTACTTGGAACAAATGTTGGTCAAACTCACTCGGGCTCCTTGGAGGGTAAATCCACAATTACTGCGTGGAAGCTTGCACCAAGGCATAAGTCCGTTAAGTAGGTCACCATCACAACTGTTCCATCCACTCATATACTAGCCCCTTCTTGACTAGATAACACGACATTGGATTTCATCACCAACTAGTACGATCACTAAGAGAAGGTTTTGTTTACTTGGTTTTTGATTCCTAGATTTGATTAGTGTATGTTGTTTTTTTTCATTAGTTGTCCATAGATATTTTCCCTAAAGTTTTTGGTTCGGGGAATATTACTCCATGTCATTCACATAGAATGCAAGGGTTACCCATGGAATATCCCGAGAGTTACCAAACATTTCCTATTGATCCACTAGAGGGCTCTCCTCAACAGAGTGAGTTTCAGGACACCACCACTTCACAAGTGCAAAGAATTGACTATTTAGAACATTTCTGAATTTTCGATTCTCTAGAGTCTTTTTGACTTCCTCACAGTTACAAGAGACATATTCTATGAATAAATTCATCTGGAGAACTTGTTTTTGATACTTCTGGAATACCGACGGGACCCGTCACAAGCCCTGAAGGAAAGAATCCTTTTTGGACTACTGACATATTTAGAAACCCGCCTCACACAATGCGAGATATTTTCGTCTCAAGGGTAGGTTCTGATACACCTTTCAAATCCCAACTGTCTGAAACGTCTGCTACTTACACGGTACCCTTAGATCACTTCTTTGGTACATCCAGCAGTGCCACCATCATGTCAGCCACACCGTTAGTTGGTCCTCACTCAACCATTTCTCTCCAGATGGCCTATTCCACTATGGTCCCACATGTTGCTACAATCCCCACTAGGACTATGACACCATCCCAGGCTCTAATTGGAACACCACTTAGACCAAATCCATCAGTTCCACTTGGGTACAGAGCTTTGAATCCTTCCATTACCAACACTACCCAGGTTACACCCAGAGGTTCTATCCCTACACCTTTGTTTGGAGGAGTTGGTCTTGGTGGCTCTAATCCGGTTGGAGCCTCTAGTCATTCATACACTTTTGGTTTCCAGATCCCTCTAGGCACTCAACCTCACGCTAGGGGGAAACCCCCATTTGGGAGTCAAACTAAAATGGAGACACAATCTTAGTTTGGGAGGCAATCTCAAACTGGAGTCCCTAACCCGTTGTATGGACCGAATGTGACACCAAATCCTTGGCATGTTCCTTTTCCGGGAAATCCGCTATTCCCTGGGGGGCAACATCCTCAAGGAAAACAACAAATTTATCCTCCTTACAAACAAAATATTTATCCCCCTTATGGGCAGACCCATCAACCGAATTATAATCCTCAGAACCCATCAGGTTATCCTCCATATGCACATATTTCTCAACCATCATCGAATCCTATTCATTCTGGTCATCAACAACCATATGTAGGAGGATCTAATGGATACAATTATCCACCTAACCCATTTTACGGTCCTACTGGTGTCCCTATGCCACACCAGTATCATCCTCAAGTTAACCGACAACTACCATTTCTCACAACTTTGGATCTCCTATACTTGTCTTGGTTAACCAATGATCCTATCTTGCATTACCCCTTTTGGCTAATGATCCCTTCTAAATTACCTTCCGATATTCCAAAATTTGATGGTAAACCTGGTGAAGACCCGAACAATCATGTGATGAATTTCCATTTATGGTGTTCATCAAACTCCTTAATGGATGATTCTATACGTTTACGTCCTTTTCAGCAAACACTTATGGCCTCAACAACCAAGTGGTATATCTAAATTCCACGTGGTTCTTTCCAATATTTCAACTCCCTTGCCATGTCCTTTCTCACGCACTTTCAACTACCCATTCGATACGAGACGAGTACCGAACTCTTGACCTCCCTTCATCAGAATAACTCCGTGCATATCTCTGATCAGATTCATGAGTGAAGGCAACAGTGAAGGTTGATCAAAGCAATCATTCCTAACCAATTATTGGTGGAATGGTTTACTAAATCACTCTTACCCCCGATTTCTCGTGATGTCACCATGGGTGGTGTAGTCACCGAGGAATAGGCCATTGCTCGGGCTTAATACTTAGATTTGGTTTATTTAGAATATGGTACTTTGTATGAATTAATCCCAAATGCTACCCATGCAAACACCGATCCATCCAAACCATCATCCACGTCACATGCAGATGGAGTTATAGGCTCCGTCAAAACCCAATATCCTTCCCAGTTGACTGGAACAACTAATTGATCTGCTTCGACACCCGCTCCCAGTTCGACCACACTCTCCTCTACCTCCCCCCAAACTCAAATCTCTGAGGTGAATGCAGTTTAATCTTCCCCTTCACAATGATTTGGAGGTAAGAAGAAGACAAAGAACAAACCCAAGAAGAATAATAACAATGAACAACCCAAAGCTCAAAACCCGCCACCTGCTACCGAAAAGAAACCACAATGGAAGTTGAAATTCCCATGTCTTATTTGTGGTGACGATCACTGCACTTGAGACTGTCCACATCGCGATGAAGTGGCCAAAATTTTTAAGGGGAATTCCCAACCCACTGTGCTTACTCAACATTTTCCTCAGCAACAATCTATGGTTGCTCAAACCCCCTCTCTGGGCAGTTCCAACCACCCTTCTCATGATGAAGCATCGAAAAGTGCCCATATTTATCTATTTAACGGGATTGATTTAACCACCTGCTCTACGACCTAATACACACCAGTTAAACTTGACAAAGGAAAGGTCACTAACAGTACATTACCGGATCCATCACCATCCTCCGTTAGCCCTCCATCTGTTAGTCCTCCACCTGGATCACTTTAGATCAATAAACCTATGTTTGACTCTATATTACGCCCTCCTAAGAGCACTATCCATAAATATACCTTTAATCCTAGTTCATGTGCCACCCAAAACTATAACATTGTTGAAGATTTGGCTCAAGCACCATGTGCTATGTCTGCATTAGAAGTTCTACAACACTGCCCCAGTCAATTTAGAACACTCTTGGCTGCTATTGGCACTTTTGATCCTGATTCGTCCAACAATATCTTGTTTAACCTGGACAATTTTACGTCTCGACTCTCTCACCAACTTTCTTTCCAAATTGATGTTGTTGTTCATAATAAACAAGTTCACCAAACTATCTTGGATGAGGGAGCCTCAACTTGTGTCATGTCTTTAGCATGTTGGAAAATCTTGAAATCACCCACACTTAACAAATCCCCAATGATGTTGCGAGCATTCGATGGTTGAGGTTTTCATCCTGATGGACTTTTGCAGTCCCTGTCCGTCCAGTTGGGCGGAAAAACCATCTCTGTTGACGTCGAGGTGGTCGATGCTCCCCTTGATTACAAATTGTTACTTCGAAGAGGTTGGTTTTATGCTATGACCTCCGGTACTTTGTCAGTGTTTCGATGTGTATAATTTCCTCATCAGGGCAACATTGTCACCGTCGATCAGTTAGATTTATGTACACCCGACGCTCGCGCTCTCGTGACCAACAATATTACTTTCTTGGGAGATCACAAGATCACGTATGAGAGTGTCGGTGTAGGCCTATTAAAATATTCCACCCTTATGGGTACCTTCCTTGCACCACTCCCTCCTACAACACATCATATTGCCATAGTCAATATGATTTCAACTATGACTTATCAGTCTTTGGAATCATTTGATCCCTAGATTGTACCTAGTCCTCTAGAGTTCAATGCACTAGGTGACACCATTCCACTTAGTCCAACCGAGGCTTCATACGTTGCTATTCAATCATCCTCTCCCTCTTCGGATGACCAACATCTTTTGGCACCCGACACCTACTCAATGCCATCTTGGTTAAATTCCTTGACGTATGCCTTTGACTACATTTCTCAAATATTTCCATCCGACGAATCTATCATGGACATGCTTAGCATTGACGACATACCTTGGGATGATAACCATCATCGATCCTCTTTTCTTCCACCTCTTGAAGAAATACAGGAAAATATACACTCTATATTCCCCCCGATGTTTTCGACTTCCCACAATCAGCCATACTTACACAAGATACTATTTCTGAAGGGAATTTAGGCAACATTACCTCTACGATTGTTATTGAAATTTTGATCAAGGAAGGTGTCGTAGAAAATATTAATCTCGGTGCTAATTGTTCACCCAAGGAAGTGGTTTCCTATACCACTTTGTTTAAGGAATTTCGTGATGTCTTTGCTTGGAGCTACGAAGAAATGCCAGGGATCAATCCTTCAATTGTTGTGCATGAGATCAAAACTTACCTAGGTGTAAAACTTGTTCGACATAAACTCTGCCCGGTCCATCCTAATAGGACTGCGGCTATTAAGGTAGAAGTTGAGAAATTATTGAAATCTGGCTTCATCTATCCTATCCCTTTGACAGAATGGGTTTCAAATATTGTTCCGGTCACTAAGAAGCAGGGGACCATTCGTGTCTGCATTGATTATAGGGACTTCAATAAGGCTTGTCCGAAAGACAACTACCCTACGCCCTTCATCGACCAGATCATTGATAATTGTGCAGGTAGTGTGATTTTTTCTTTCATGGATGGTTTCTCAGGATACAACCAGATTGACATTTTACTTGCTGATCAACATAAGACAACCTTCATCTACCTGTGGGGAACTTTCTCCTATCGGAAACTATCATTTGGACTAAAAAACGTTGGTGCTACATTCCAGCGGGCCATGTCATATGCTTTCCACGATATCAAACATATTGCGTAACCTTACCTCGACGATTTACCTACCCATTCATCCAGTCGATCAGATCATTTTGGCCATCTACAGGCTATTTTTCTTCAATGTCAGTTCTACCGCATTCATTTGAACCCACATAAGTGTATCTTTGTTGTCGAATCAGGTCGACTCCTCGGCTTCATTGTTTCCAAGGATGAGATTTGGGTGGATCCCTTAAAAATTAAGGCTATCCTTGCTTTACCTCCACCTAATAATTTGACACAACTCCAAAGTTTGCAGGGGAAAGAAAACTTTCTTCACCGTTTCATTTGTAACTGTAATGTCCCCGATCACCACAGGCTTGGAAATGCCATTACTCAGATGCTTTACTTAGCTCTGATACCATGTTGTAACATACCTGACCATCCATGTTGGGCTACGCCACGCCAGATAACTCTTACGTTCTCTCTCTACGGAACATACTGTAACACACCCAACAACCAACTGAGTTATGCCACATAATTTTTTTTAACTACATGCAATTAAAACATATGCACATAGAACACTTGTGGAAGATTTACATGTAAAACATAAATAGAAAAATACATTTTGTAAATGCATGGATTCGTAACATTAAACATAGACATGCAACATATACAGGAAATACCCATAAACATACAGACAGATATAATCACGCATAGGATAAACCCATAAAAATAAACATGTAAATAACAATGCAACATGTAAATTTATCACACAATTGACACTTATCTTTGTGAGAATATCACCAACTACGTGTAGACCTTCCACGAAACTCCCAGCCTTAGACCGCACTTCTCATCACTCTCAGCAATGGGTCACCCCTGAGCTAGGACTAAACTCCACCCAGGTAAAGGGATTCCTAACTAGGTTAATGGCTCATGGACAATAGGAAAGACTCCATCTCAGGTGCCAACTAAAACTAACAACCTACAGTTCCTCATTCCCCACATTCCCGTCCCACCCAGGAAGTGTGCCCCTTCTCTGCTCAACATTCCTTCGGCTACCCCACTTTCTT
The DNA here is from genome assembly GCA_009831015.1 of Picea engelmannii. Lineage (NCBI taxonomy): Eukaryota > Viridiplantae > Streptophyta > Pinopsida > Pinales > Pinaceae > Picea > Picea engelmannii. Next base: position 483,490 of record ML777735.1, read on the forward strand.
TTTGGGCTTCAACAACATGCTAGACATGAAGTCTCAGAGCAATGTAGTTACAGTTCAACACCTTCAGGAAATCAATCCCCAACAATTCTCTCACCTAGATAATTGCTCACGGGCCTGACAACCCACCTCTTCAATATCCCATGGGCCTGACAACCCTTGTCTTTAGTCTAGCTCCCAAGCTAACCAGATATACCGACACAAAAATGGCTATGGATACGGGTTTAGGTACAGTCATGAAGATACAAAGGATAGCTCAATGGGTGTGTGAATTCTCATGGATGATTGACTGGATGACTGAATGATGGTTGAATGATGGAAGAGTGTTTAAAAATGAACCAAGTCCCAACAATATGTATGCATTTCCCCAAATTGACACTTTTCATGTTGGGAGTTACTTTGGACCACTTGTCCCCAACTTTAGAACTTAGGATAAAATAATTATCCATACTTTATGTTTTAAGAAATATTAATATAATATTCCTTTTTGGCTTAAGCTCCCTAGCTTAGCCCTTTTCCTTAACTTCTAGGTCCCTCCCTTTCCCTAACCAATGGAGTTTAGTCCCCTATCCCTTTTATCATGGTCGGTCTGTGCACAGCGATGTATTTTATATTAATTATGAGACATGTACAAAAACATGTGCACTGGCCTTTAACACCTAGGCTCTCCGGCCTAATCAAAACATAAGCATCCTAGCTTATAATATCTGGCTCACCAACCTATAAAACATAGCATATACACAAAGTCTCATTGTCGTCACAATTGCGTGCCCTTAAGATGTTGCGCGCGGTATCTGGGAATGTGCACACTTCATCATTTCACTATGCAGTACATGCACACACTATGCCATGAAATGTGCATACAAAATGATATCAAAACAACTCACCAGCTTAAGTACATTTTCCTCTAGATTACAATAGGGCACGGCCTAGGGATAGCTTTAATTCAGCTTTGGTAATGTCTTCTATGGTTCAATAGATTTCCATTGACTACTCATGCGCCTCAATTTGATTCCAGAGCAGAAATTTATGGCCCTTTGAAGTTAGTTGGGTCATAAAATTTACCCTCCACTGTTTGGGTTGTAACTTTCTCAAAAAAGCTCTGTTTGACGAATAGTTTACACCATTAGAAAGATCTATCTGAGCTCTTTTATTTGAGTTATAAAAACATAGTGTACCAAAGGTACACCTCTATCTCATGGTTTTTTAGTTGTTAAAAATGCTCTTAAGGCCCTAAAAAACGCGCTGCAAAAAGATGACGTTCAAATGATACAAAATGTCGCAGAAAATCACTGGTTTTCTGTTGTTGTTCACCCTTCAAACAACTCCGTGCGCACAAATTTCAACCTGTAAAGCCATATTCACCATCAACAACAACAAAAAAAGGTAAATCATGATTTGCGCACCTTAAAAACACTGTGTATCACTTCTCTGTCGTGCTAATAACTTGCACACACTACTTTTATGTCGCGCGCCAATATCCACCACGCACAGTTTTGGTTCTTGCACTATTTCCTCTTACACAGTTTTTTTGTATCGTGCGATGATGTTCCATGTGCATTATACTCTATGCACTGCATCATGACAGAGTTTAGTACGTCTCCACCGTGCACCAAAACTCTACGCGCACCACTAACTAAACTGTCACGTGACAACATATACCCACATTGGACGTGCACCAACAAAACTCCACTACACTATGCCAATACTATGCACACCACGCACACCATTATTATGAATGTCCACACCATGCACACTTCTTATGCGTATGCACACTGTGCAATGCCAAATTTAGCGCGTGCACCCGCACACCAACATTTTTCCGCGTGGCGCCAAAATTTAGCGCGTGCACTAGAAAACCACTATTTTTCTGCGTGGTACCAAAATTTAGCATGCACACCCGCACACTAACATTTTTCCACGCGACACTAAAATTTAGCGCGCACACCAGCATGCCAATATCTTGTTGTGCAGTGCCAAATTTTACCTATCACAAGATTTTCACTGCGCATCATGCATTTTTAGTGCACCCACATGTGCACATTCACCTTTATACACATCAAATCCTCGTGAATTCCGCTGCAGAAATTGGGGCTTTTTCCTAAATTTTTCCCCAATTTACCATAGACATTCTGCAACCACGAAATTCATTCAATTTCACCCCGATAACACCAATTCAACCTCTGCAACAACAAATTGTTGTGGGTTTACATTTCTGGAATGAATTTCCCCAAAATCAATTCACAAATTGAGAATTTTATTTACTAATCTCGCTCCAACTGTCATGGCTTCACTGTAACTTCAAATTCGACCAATTCCAGGTTCGAATTGCTAGAACAGATATTAATCCTGGATGAATTTGTCAATTTCTGTACCATATTGTAGCTGGACGCTCTGCAACTTGAAATTTGGCCACTTTGAAATAAATCCTCTATGAAATTTCGCTTCAACTACACTTGTTCGACCCATCCAGGCTCAATGTTGAAAATTGTAGCTCTGATATCAATTTGTAACGTCCCCAGACACCACAGGCCTGGAAATGCCACTACTCAGACGCTTTACTTAGCTCTGATACCATGTTGTAACATCCCTGACCATCCATGCCGGGCTATGCTACGCCAGAGAACTCTTACGTTCTCTCTCTGCAGAACATACTGTAACACAACCAACAACCAACTGAGCTATGCCACATAAATTGTTTTAACTGCATGCAATTAAAACATATGCACACAGAACACTTGTAGAAGGTTTACATGTAAAACTTAAATAGACAAATACATTTCGTAAATGCATGGATTCATAACAGTAAACATAGACATGCAACATATACAGGAAATACCCATAAACATACAGACATATATAATCATGCATAGGATAAACCCATAAAAATAAACACGTAAATAACAATGAAACATGTAAATGTATCACACAATTGATACTTATCTTTGTGAGAATATCACCAACTATGAGCAGACCTTCCATGAGCCTCCCATCCTTAGACCACACTTCTCATCACTCTCAGCATTGGGTCACCCCTGAGTTGGGACTAAACTCCACCCGGGTAAAGGGATTCCTAACCAGGATAATGGCTCATGGACAACATGAAAGACTCCATATCAGGTGCCAACTCAAACTAACAACCTATAGTCCCTCATTCCCCACATGCCTATCCCACCCAGGAAGTGTTCCCTTTCTCTTCTCAACAGTCCTTTGGCTGCCCCACTTCCTTTCTGGGCTGCAACAACAGGCCGAACAGGGAGTCTCAGAGCACTGTAGTTGCAGTTCAACACCTTTAGGAAATCAGTCCCCAACAATTCTCTCACCCAAAGAATTTCTCACGGGCTTGACAACCCGCCTCTTCAATATCCCATGGGCCTGACAACCCGCTTCTTTAGTCTAGCTCCCAAGCTAACCAAATATACCAACACAAAAATGGCTATGGATACGGTTTCAAGTACAATCATGAAGATACAAAGGATATCTCAATGGGTGTGTGAATGCTCATGGATGATTGACTGGATGATTGAATGATGGTTGAATGATGGAAGAATGTCTGAAAATGAACTAAGTCCCAAAAATATGTATGCATATCCCCAACTTGATACTTGTCATGTTGGGAGCTACTTTGGACCACTTGTCCCCAACTTTAGAACTTAGGATAAAATAATTATCCATACTTTATGTTTTAAGAAATATTAATATAATATTCCTTTTTGTCTTAAGCTCCCTAGCTTATCCCTTTTCCTTAACTTCTAGGTCCCTCCCTTTCCCTAACCAATGGATTTTAGTCCCCCATCTCTTTTATTGTGGTCGGTCTACGTGCAATGATCTATTTTATATTAATTATGAGACATGTACAAAAATAGGCACACTGGCCTTTAACACCTAGGCTCTTCAGCCTAATCAAAACATAAGCATTCTAACTTATAATATCTGGCTCACCAGCCTATAAAACATAGCATATACACAAAGGCTCACTGGCCTCACAATTGCGCGCCCTTAATATGTTGCGCGCGGTATCTGGGAATGTGCACACTTCATCATTTCACTACGCAGTACATGCGCGCACTATGCCATGAAATGTGCATACAAAATGATATCAAAACAACTCATCAACTTAAGTACAGTTTCCTCTAGATTACAATTGGGCACGACCTAGGGATATTACAGTAACTATGCTAAGATTACCAAAGGATTTATGCGATTGTTGCAGAAAGACACCCCTTTCATCTAGGATGACACTGCTCAACGATATTTTTCTTCTCTTAAGCACACATTGACCAATGCACCTCTGTTTCATCCTCCGAATTACATGAAGGAATATATCCTTTACTTAGCAGCCTCTACTTCCACTATTTCCATGGTGTTAGTTAAAGAGGACCCTAACGGTGAGGAACACGTGATATATTATTTGAGCAAAAGTCTATCTGGCCAAAAGCAGTTCTACCATCCTGTGGTGAGCGTGCTCAGTGGCAGACCTGAACCAAGGATAAATGAGGAGATTCAGAGGATTTTACATCTCTCAGACCTTGCAAAGACTGGAGACTGGTATCTTTACCAAAATAACACCGAGATCAGAGTATATGGATGCGAGTTGGCTCCATACAAATTGCCCAAGTATCTACTCGTGAAGATATTTTCCTTGGAGTATATAAGGAAAATGATTAACTCAGATGACATACATTTTGTGTCTCTAAAAAAGAAACAACAACTTAGAATTAAAGGGAAAATAAGGTCTTTCATCTGCAATAGCCGAGGCATCGGGGAGGAAGCAGACAAACTATTGAAAGAAATGAAGTTTCATATTAGTTTCCTATGGCACTATGATCCGTGTGGGATAATTTCTGAAATGAGGGTTACAAATAAAAATATTCCATATGTTCATACACCCAAGCCCAAGATAGAGAAATTCACAAATCAAACAGAATGGGAGCCGAACACTCTGGTAGAGATAGAATAGCAGGACTCTTCGGTCACCATCTCACAGACAACTACACCACAGGTTCCCAAAGAGAAAATATCCAGGAAGGATACTTCACCTTCCGTCACAGAAGTCTCGGCTGAAGATTTCCAATTACACACCAAAAGGCCAAAAGCCAGTCACACACCTGACACAGCTGGTGAAAAGGGAATCCAATCCACTGAAACTATGAAAGATGATCAGTCACTTATTAGCACAAGTAACAAGTAGATCATGTCTACAGTCTTGCCTGAGAAGCCCATGAATACTCCAGCAGTCGACCAACCGAGCAAAGTAAGACCAAAATTGAGTGTTTTTAAGAAGTATGACCTGATCAAAAAGAAAAATTAGACACTGACCAACAATACTTATGCTTAGTTTTGGAAACAGACTTCAACTGCATAGCATAGATTGTTGTCTGCATTCAATATAGAGAAGGGTAGAATGTACATGGATTTTCTGCAGGCACAGGTGCTGGAACCTAAAGCCATCACTGATTACAAAAGAGAAACATCCGAGTTTCATACTAGAGATGTGCATCCCGCTGATCAGATGGATCTGCATAGGAAAACTGGAGAACTGGTTTTCTCCACGTTGGAAAATGATTCTACTGTGGCTGCTAAATTACAGGTATCTCTGAGCAATGTTCAGACACATCTAAAATTAGAAAATATATCATCCTTTTCAAAAGATAATAGAATTAAGACGTTGGAAGAATTTGTCCTCAAGATCGGGTATGACCCCTCGAATGTGAAAGCAGTTGAGGAGATGCTAAAAGCGAAAAATGCCGATATAGCATCTCTGAGGAAACAATTGAATCTGACACCAATGGAAGATGCAAAATCAAAGGAGATAGCCGAGACAGAAGGTGAAAAGGATGAGATGCTCAAGTTGATCATGGAGAAGAATGCATAGTTGAAAGAGATGGAAGCAGAACTGGAAAGGTTATTGAAAGAGAAGGAAAAATAAAATCCCATGGAAGTCATTCCATTGAGCGCAGTTCCACTCACAGGAGTAAGCACAACATCTACAGCAGAGATTCCCTCAGCAACTCCACTGATAGCTCTGGATAAGACAATAGAACTGGCAAAATCCATGGAAGAGATGAATTTGCAAGAGACTGAGATTAGCAGACTTAATAAGGAGGTTGAGAACCTTTAGGAACTCAAGTCTTCTTACCAAACCAGCTACTCCAAGGAGAAGCAAACATCAGACAAGATCAAACAGGAATTGCAACAGCTTCAGAAGCAAATAGTGGTAGGCAAAACACTTGCTGAGGTCAAGGAAAGTGTCTGGATGGATATCACCAAGTCCATAAATGAAATTTGGCCTATGGTACAAATCATGTTTGAGCAAAATGAACTAGTGCAAAGAAACAAGGAGGCTATTGAGAAAATAAGAGCAAAACATCTAGGATTCCTCCCGCCTCCTGTCAACCTCGACAGGATCCATTTGGCTGACAAGGATCATTTAATTGTAGACACCAGGTGTGAATTTGACTTTGCAGACTTGTAGTCATGGCTCAACGAGGTTTTCTTAGATCAGAGCAATGAAATTGGGCTCTGGGAGTCCAACCTTCCTCTATATCTTTTCCCCGAGGTTCACCATTTGCCTGAATTCGCCCTTAAATGCCAGGCTCATTACCTCCCCGACCAGAGAGCCATAGTTTCTTCATCAGGAGAAAATCTGTTCTTCATTACACCAGAAGAAATTGATCATATGATGCAGATACCCAGAGCTGAATCTGCATCCCCTTTCAATCTCGAAGTCATCATGGAGTTGTACCAAAAACTATCATTCCCTCAGATAGCCCAGATTTTCGAGCTTTTCCTCCCTCAGACTGCTCATCTCCCCAAGAAAAATCCCCCATACCCTTCCTCCCTATTCTCAGTAAAGGGAAACCAAATCATTTCGTTGCTTTGTGCTCTGATGGGTTATTTTTTCGACCAATGGGTGGATGAAACCATATTGGGTTTTCTATCCATTTTCTCCACAGAAGAAAAACCCACCACGCAGTTCGATTACAACACTTTCCTAGCGGACAATATTCACGAGCAGTTCTTAAATTTCACCTCAGAAGGCATGTTCCAGTATTCCTCAATACTGGCTTACATGTTCACTTTCTTTCAAGTGGACATGTTCTCCTTTTCAATGCAGAAAATGGACGTGGATGGGAGGCCGCAGACGGTAATAGTTTGGACTTCACTACTCAGACAAAATTCGACAGATTTCAATTTCAAACATTTTATCGAGCAGTTCTACCATCCTGTGGTGAGCATGCTCAATGGCAGACCTGAACCAAGGATAAATGAGGAGATTTAGAGGATTTTACATCTCTCATACCTTACAAAGACTGGAGACTGGTATCTTTACCAAAATCACACTGAGATTAGAGTATATGGATGCGAGTTGGCTCCATACAAATTGCCCAAGTATCTACTCGTGAGGATATTTTCCCTAGAGTATATAAGGCAAATGATTAACTCAGATGACATACATTTTGTGTCTCTGAAAAAGAAACAACAACTTAGAATTAAAGGGAAAATAGGGTCGTTCATCTGCAATAGCCGAGGCATCGGGGAGGAAGCAGACAAACTGTTGAAAGAAATGAAGTTTCATATTAGTTTCCTATGGAACTATGATCCGTGCGGGATAATTTCTGAAATGAGGGTTAAAAATAAAAATATTCCATATGTTCATACACCCAAGCCCAAGATAGAGAAATTCACAAATCAAACAGAATGGGAGCCGAACACTCTGGTAGAGATAGAATAGCAGGACCCTTCGGTCACCATCTCACAGACAACTACACCACAGGTTCCCAAAGAGAAAATATCCAGGAAGGATACTTCACCTTCTGTCACAGAAGTCTCGGCTGAAGATTTCCAATTACACACCAAAAGGCCAAAATCCAGTCACACACCTGACACGGCTGGTGAAAAGGGAATCCAATCCACTAAAACTATGAAAGATGATCGGTCACTTCTTAGCACAAGAAACAAGTAGATCATGTCTACAGTCTTGCCTAAGAAGCCCATGAATACTCCACCAGTCGACCAACCGAGCAAAGTAAGACCAAAATTGAGTGTTTTTAAGAAGTATGACCTGATCAAAAAGAAAAATTAGACACTGACCAACAGTACTTATGCTCAGTTTTGGAAACAGACTTCAACTGCATAGCATAGATTGTTGTCTGCATTCAATATAGAGAAGGGTAGAATGTACATGGCTTTTCTTCAGGCACAAGTGCTGGAACCTAAAGCCATCACTGATTACAAAAGAGAAACATTTGAGTTTCATACTAGAGATGTGCATCCCGCTGATCAGATGGATCTGCACAGGAAAAATGGAGAAATGGTTTTCTCCACGTTGGAAAATGATTCTACTGTGGCTTCTAAATTACATGTATCTCTGAGCAATGTTCAGACACATCTAAAATTAGAAAAGATATCATCCTTTGCAAAAGATAATAGAATTAAGACGTTGGAAGAATTTGTCCTCAAGATCGGGTATGACCCCTTGAATGTGAAAGCAGTTGAGGAGATGCTAAAAATGAAAAATGTCGATATAGCATCTCTGAGGAAACAGTTGAAACTGCCACCAATGGAAGATGCAAAAGCAAAGGAGATAGCCGAGACAGAAGGTGAAAAGGATGAGATGCTCAAGTTGATCATGGAGAAGAATGCATAGTTGAAAGAGATGGAAGTAGAACTGGAAAGGTTATTGAAAGAGAAGGAAAAATAAAATCCCATGGAAGTCATTCCATTGAGCGCAGTTCCACTCACAGGAGTAAGCACAACATTTTCAACAGAGATTCCCTCAACAACTCCACTGATAGCTCTGGAGAAGACAATAGAACTGGCAAAATCCATGGAAGAGATGAATTTGCAAGAGACTGAGATTAGCAGACTTAATAAGGAGGTTGAGAACCTTCAGGAACTCAAGTATTCTTACCAAACCAGCTACTCCAAGGATAAACAAACATCAGACAAGATCAAACAGGAATTGCAACAGCTTCAGAAGCAAATAGTGGTAGGTAAAACACTTGCTGAGGTCAAGGAAAGTGTCTGGATGGATATCGCCAAGTCCGTAAATGAAATTTGGCCTATGGTACAAATCATGTTTGAGCAAAATGAACTAGTGCAAAGAAACAAGGAGGCTATTGAGAAAATAAGAGAAAAACTGGGAGAGATGCCCATAGAAGCCACTGAGATCATTAAATTCCTAAATTCAAAAATGAGAGAAGAGTTAGAGGATTTGAAAATTGAAGATAGGACAGAAAGTATCCTCGAGGTCAAAAGGGTCCTAACCAAAAGAGGACTGATGCTACACCTGGAGGAAAAATTCCAGACTATGGACATAGGAGTACAAAGATTTTTCAACAAAATTGAAGCTTTGTAGAACAAAGGCCTCCCTTGCTTAAGGGTCATAAATGACAAGTTGATGACACTGTCTGATTATAAAAAGAAATTAGCCACCATGGCTAACGATAGTTCAAAATTCTTGGGAATCGAAGGAAGTATCACAGGCAAGGCGTTCTTAGAAGCTTTACAGTCAGACATCAACATACAACATGGGATCTGGTACATCTTCATCGTCAAGCCAACGTTTTCCAAGTATACAAAGATGGATGAAGTATACCGAAGACTACTCAAAGTCGGCATTCCCAGTCACCTTCGATGGGAAGAGTTATGCAATTTGATTGAGTAAGAGCTGAGGTGTCCAAGCCCAGTCAACAATCCAATCAGGCAAAGTCGTGCAAAGGACTCACCAACAGTTTACCCCAGAAATCGACGTGAAGATTTCAACACATCATCAATCGGTTCCTAAATTTTTGTATCTTGTTGAGTTAGTTAGCTAAATTTAGAACTGCCACGTCCTGATCTTTAATGACAAGATCATATGTAATTTTTTGATTATAAATATTTCAAACTTTGAAGTACCGAGGGTTGATCTTTACACCCTGTAAGCCAGAAATACTATAATTTGTATTAAGAGATCTTCCAGTAATACAAAGAGGCGTTTCATAGGATTCTCGTGTGTTATTCATTGGTGATGTTTTCTTTTCTATGTTAAATGTTTCTCTCTCTCAGTTGTTATATTGTTTTCTAATCTAATCTTTTAAAGTAGCGCATGTTGCAGGATTTATCTTTGTATACCCTGTTTCCATCTTTGAAATATCTTAATGTTTATCTTTCTGATATTACAGTGAAGAAATTCTTAAATGCTTATTTACTTTAATTGATATTCTCATCTTTTCTGCTATTCATCATTTTACTGCTAAAGAATCCAATGAATGCATTATCTTTCCCTGTGAAAAGAATCTTTTAGTTTCTGTTTAGATTTCTATCTTTATAATACAGACCCCATAGCCCAACGGAGGCGTAAACCCTTTTCAACCAACTTAACAAAAACAACAACAAACCTTTTCAATCTTATTTTGTTTAACTAGCCTAATATCTTAAACTTAAAACGTAGCTAAATCATACAGAGAGATCCCTCTCTGAAGCTGGTAGGGCTAGATTCCAGTTTCGAAGTGGTTGGATAAAGTTACCTCTTGTAAATTTCTTCTACTCTGACAACCTCTGGGAATTTACAGAGCGATAACATAAGCCTATGATTTACTTCATGGCATTCTCCTTGCAATCAACTCCAATATTGAATAATTGATCATAATTGGGGATTCTAGCATCATCATTAAAGGCTTGGTTCAACAAAAAAATATTAAATATATAAAGATAAAATAAACCCTTGCAAGAATCAACAAGGTATCTCAACACATGACCATGGTCACATTCTATCATGTTCTAAGGGAGCCCAACTCTCAGGTTGATCATGTAGAAAACAAAGCTACCACTCTATTGCAGGGGGTCTTGTTAAAAAATGGGGGCCATATATTTTCACACATCCCTTAATTTTTTTTATCAAATTGGAATTTAAGCTATGTATCCTATCAATTAATAATACCATGCCTCAAAATTTCTCAAGCATGTTCTCAAATGAATGCAAAGGACAAGAAAGGGTGCAACCCCTTCCTTGTTGCATGCGAAGAATAATATTTTCTCTAGTTTTTGTTTCCTCTAGCATGGGAATTTTCTGGTGAGGTGGGATATTAGGAGAACATGGGTTGTGTGTTCATGACAACCACAAAAATTTCATTATGGACTGTGATAAACTGGGACTGAGCTTTATCTTCTGGATGGTAATCTACATGCTAGGATCATGTCGATTTCTCCTTTTCGGTTGGTGGGGTCAGATCTCTTTGGTGCTAAATATTAGAACTCCCTGCCTGGGTTATCTCATTCCTTGCATAAGGATCTCTTGAAATCATTGTGTACTTCAAGTAAGCTAGGCAAGAGACATTCCCATATTTTCATTGTTGCATAATATTTTTACCTTCTAGGTTGCTATTCTTGTGTCTTTAGGGATCAATTACTTGGATTTGGATTTAAATTCACATTTAATTCTTTTGTGTATGGTTTCAAGTGTTGGAATTGGGGCAGTTCTGCCCCGAGTTATTCGGTCCACTTCATTGGGCCCTCTTAGTCTAGGTTTTCGTAATGTTTGGGATAGAGGAGAATTAGGGTGGAATTCAAAATTCTCCCTGGGTGTAATTAGTTTCCCTATACAATTTTGTCTCTATTCAGATATAGTACCTAGAAGCATAATTGATGAGGGGATTAGTCTCATGGATTCTAGGGATTTACAGGAGGTGAGAAGAATCCTTCATCGACATGAAGAAGGAAACCATATAGTGCTTCATTCGGTTTCCATTAAGGTCCATGATAATGAAAAACATTGTTCCTCTCAACATGAAAATGTTACGGTCCTCCTTGTTCAATAAAATAAAAAATTGGATGAGCTTGAAGCATAATGAAATATGCTTCGAAATTTGGTTCTAAACTTGTGCAAGGAATCTCTCTCTACAACCTCCAATCACCAAACATCTATAAATTCATCTTAGGCATATCCCAAAGAAGAGGAGACTGTGCATAAGTCCAAATAGGCCATGGAAGTAGAAACGAATACCTCTCTTCATTCCATGGTCGTACATGAGGAAGCCACTAGCCAACATGTATTTAATCAGTTCTTATGTTTTTTTAAAGTTGTTCGAATTTTAGGTGTTTTAATTAAGTAGTATACCCATGTTGATAGTCGAGATGTAATAGCCACAAACAACTGCAAAATATCTTTTGTTTTTTACGAGAGCTACAAGTTTTATCCGAAACTCCATAACAACTCTATTTTGTATGCTTTCCAATAGCTTTGCTAGGGTTTTTTAATAAAATATCTTTTAGTTCCGGTGAAGTAATAATAATATGCAAAATATGTCACTTCTCCCAATTATTGAAATAATAAAGAAGTAGGAGGATTTTTTTCAAAAAATTCTTTTCATCATATATTTCAAGCACTGAACTCCACTATTGATGATATTTTAAAGAAGGATTTCTATTCATCTAGGTTCTTTTAGGTCAGAAGTAGAGGAGGGTACTCAACCTACAACCATTTGTAGATCCATATATGATTAGTTTGTCTCCATTGAAGGAGAACACAATCATAAAGTGGAAAAGGATCATGGAGAAGACATTGGTGACATGTTGAGTTATTTTTGGTGTAATTATGTAAAGCCTCTATTAGTAGTTGTTTTATAAGGATAATTGTAAAAACATATCTAGTAGGTGAAAAGTTTCTGGGAAATAATTTTAGATTTCGACAAGTTTCTTTAGAGAGTAATGATCTAGGTAGATATCGGTGGTCACCCACCTCTTCCACTGTTTCAACACAATTCTCCATCTTGGAAGTTTTTTTTTCTACTATTTTTTAGGTCCTAAACTTTTGGGGCTAGTTTGAGGCCTTAAACAATGTTTTTTGGCCATTCAAGGGATTGGGATGACTATGGACTTCCCAATCCTGCCAACAATTGTACTTCTCAATTGTATCTTTCCAACGAGATACTATGCACCCCAAACAAATATTGTATGCAAAAATTGCATCCCCGATGTTGGTCCTCAAGTCTGCACTTGACTGCTAAAGGGTAGAGCTAGGCCACCTCAAGTTTTGGAATGATTGTGTTTTTTATGAATTGAGTTTATTGGTCAGATGATAAATGGGTTTTCAAGGGTGGAGATGTAGTTGGGATATATAACACTATCACTGTAAGGGTTCCCTTAGCTGGTGGCATGCAAATTGATGAGTAGGTAAAGCTATAAAGGATAAAACAAGGAAATACAAGCAATCATACAGTCTATTTCTTGTTGTATGAAATTTCAGACTTGAAATAATATTCCAGATATAAAACATGTATCTTGACACAAATCATCCAAACAAGTTTGTATTACAATAAACTATTTACTGAAAACAATAGCTGAGATTAGGTTGCATTGCAATAAATAGTTCATTGAAGCAATAACTGAAAGGACGAGAAATGACACTTTGCATACATTTCCAATTTCAATATAGATAAGATTAAGAATACACAGAATATTTGAGAAGAAAACACAATCTGTCACTAAAAATTATATTTAGCAAGGTAGGAAACTTTACGATCTTATGCTTAAGTTCCATTTAAAATTCCAATGCTTGATCTACCAAAAAATGAACCCTATTACATTACAAAATCTGTCTATTTATCCCTGTCCGAGAGGGTTTCGGCCATATTGAAACAAAATTTTAACTCTGCATAAAAAATAGACTTTCTGAATGACTTGACTGACACTCTTTCATTACAACTTGAAAACATCTCTTTGACTTGAGTGTATTTAATTGGGAATATTAGTCATGACTTACTTTAAACTCGACCTTAGCAAAAAAGATATGGTTCATATCAAACGAAAATGACCACTTATTACACTTGGCAGTAATGTCTTGGACTAAAACAACTAAACTTCTATAAGTGCATCTATCATTACTGTTGGTAACTAAAGTAGAACAACTCTTAACAAAAAAATCTTTGACAATTGTAACTGGAAAATGACTGTGCATGAATACCCACGTGCATCCCAGATAGAGAAAAACTAGAACATAGGTGGATCAACTAGCATTAGTCTCGAACCCTTTCTCCTTTGACAAGAACAATCTTCTTTAGATTATCTCTTTCAAGAAAAAACACGTTTTCTGATGCTTCCTCTGCAGCTTTTGGTACTTCTTTTGTAACTTAGCATGTTGCATTTCTAGATCTTGCTTCTATTGTTGTAAGATATGAATTTTTTTCTTTAGCTTTTGTACATGGTGGCTTTCATCTACACCTTTGTCAGCTTCAAACTTTGGTTTAATCAAGACCTATACTTTATTTTTATCCTTTAGCCCCCATTCCTCCTCTATGGCAGATTTGTTGAGGTCAATAGACAACTTGGTTTTTCTTGACCTCATCTCATATCTATGTACTAACTCATAAATTTTACCTTGTGTCTCTTTCTCAGATCCCTTCATTTCCGATGTCTTTTCTTTAATTTTAGGTTTTGTGTCATATGCAAGTTGCTCATGAACTAACTCTGTGTTTGGGGTAATTCCATCAGATTCCTACTCGGGATCTGGACCAAGGTTCACTACATTTTGTTCTAAATCTGAGTTTGCAGGGTACTCTGTCTTAACAATTGCATATTTTATCCCTGAGGTTTCACCTTTACTGTATTTCAACTTTTCTTTATCCCCAGTCATCTTTTTCAATGTGTGGAAAGCCATCTCTTCCATAGCAGAAAATCTAGATATGTCCTCTTTAATGTCCTCATCTTTAATTATTATAGGTTTGGGGGCTTTCAAAGATGGATTAAAAAGTGCTTTAGAATTTAACCTTAATTGATTGGTGATCCTGGTTTTTCTGTTAGGCTTACTAAGAATTTCCAGATCCTAGTTTCCTTTCCTTTTTCTGTTCTATTTAGCTTCAGATGATTCCTTCATCGAGGTTTCTATAGGCACAAAATCTGCAACAACAATCTTAGGACTATGCTATTTAGTCTTTCTTTGCTTCCTTGTTTTTTTCATGGGGGTTTTGTCTTGTTGCAGGTTGGTGTTCACAAACTCATCTTCAGAGTGATTGGGTGACAATGGAACATGTGGAGTATCCTGTTCCTCTTGGTGTCTGCTACAAAATTTTCTACCCTCATTCCCTCTTTGTTTTTTTGTAGATGATCTTATCTACATTCGAGGGGTTTCCTCCTTCACTGGGGTAATTGATTTGGTCTTTTTGGATTGGGTACCCCTCTTTTTGGATGCAACTTTATTACTCTCTATTTGTTGGGTATCCTTTGAGGAGAAACCAAGTTTAGCGGAAACCCTCATTTCTGGGTTATCTTCATCCTTTGTCTCTTCAGACTGTGGATAAACATGTTGTTCCTATTCCTGTAACCTTACAAATTGAAAAAAATATTCCCAAGGAATCTCTATTTCACCCAAAGAAAAGAGAACCAATATATTTATCAAACCCTGGTGATATAAACTCCTTTGGGTGGATTCGAGGTGGATGTGGACCCTTCTAGACATTTTTTAAAAACTTTTGAGAAAGTAAAAAGGGAAGTTTAATTCTTTATCCCCACTTTGGTACATGAGAAAATGAAGGTGATAACATTGAAAAATGGAGAAACGACCCTCACCTGTGATGTATCTCTAGAATTTGGTGAGGATGCCTCACCATTCATATTTTATCCACATGATGGAAATACCCTGGATCCAGTCATGGTTTTGGTGTTCTGACACCACAAATTTGTTGCAGAGATCTGGAGACAATTTTCCTTTTTTGAACCATCTTTCCCCACAGACCGGGAGAGCACAAGCTGCCCCAATGAAATGCTTTGTCATATGGATGAAGGTTTCCCCGAGCTGGGTCTGGAACCCATCGAAATTTTGTGCAAAGAGCAGGGCCACACTAGTGTAGTGTCCTTAGAAGGCACAAATAAAATCATACCAATCTGCCCTAATAAACACATCTCTGATTTTCAGAACGACTTCGAACAACTCGAGCCCTTGTGGATCTATTCTGTTTAGTTTCCAGTGATCTTGGGGAGAAACCATATCATTCGGACTGCCTCTGCTGCAAGTGATGAACTAAATGTAGGTGTTAATCTGATTTATTTTACCACCTGCAATGATAATTACCCGTAATCCTGCGATGATGAGAATTGGAGGTGAAAACTTGCGCGATTTTAACATGAACTCTACAATGATGATCAATATAGTGGTAACCCTCATGAATTTGAGTTCCCATGAACATTCACACACATGCGGGCACCAACACAACCTTTTTTTAAAATTTTAAAAAATTTCTGAACATTTAAAACAATAAAATAACACGTTTTTCTGTCGTTTGCAAGAACATGCCTATTCTTGTTGTATCACTGAAATTTCATCTGCAAATGGTTACAGGAATCCATCATCATCAAACACCCATTAGTTCACCTACAACTTCAAAAATTGCATTTCCAAAGGGCACAAAACTATACAACTGGTTAAAAAGTCAGCATGCACAAAAGATACAAAGGCAGCACGTGCACATGCGACAATCAAATAATGCCAAAAAAATGCATATGCACCTGATGCACGACTGTGGATGCAAAAAGCCATGCACACCTCAGAACGACACATTTATGATTTTGGTCGGCCTTCCACCCACTTCTGGTTCATCTCCCAAGTCGATTTCACACCCAAATCCGAGCTAAATCCAAGTGGGGGGCTGGTCAAAGACCTAAGGGTGCCCTGAAGAGCCCCTTGTTCACACTAAGGACTGGTTGAATAATGCCTCAAAGATTTACTATAGAAGGAGGCCATGGGTGCACTATATTTTCAAGGAATTCATTTGTATTGTTATGCTACCTATATTCTCTTGGGGAATCCTCTTTTCTCATAAAGAGCATACAAGCACCATTTCATTTAGCCATTCATATCACCTCTTGAGTGAATGTGCTTTGGATTTTATTCACCATTTCCTTCTAGTTTGTTACTTGTAAGAAGAGCTCAATCATTGGGGGTTCAAGAGCCCTCCCTTGGAGGAAGAGGGGACCCATAAGTCTCCCTTTATCTTTGGTGCTTTCCCACTAATACAACTTATCCATTAGTGGCATGCATGCTATTTAATTCATGTTCTATTTCCCTTGTGCACTCTAGTTTAGTTTCTTTTATTGTTGTTAGCATTAGTTCTTTGTTTATTTATTATGCTTTATGTTTCTAACTATTGCATTCACTACTGTCTTGTCCAGTTGACCCAACTGGACTTGTAAGCGTCCTTATTTTGCTCATTTAGGTGACAAAAGGGATGTAACATATTGGTGACTCCACTGGGGATTGGTATCAATTTCCCCCCCCCATTTGGGTTGTTTGAGCACTTCATTTTGGTGTATTTAACTTGCAGGAACCTTAACTAGCCCATGTCTGCCTGCAAAAAGCTAAATTCAAAGATAAGTTGAGAGAATTTCATCTGAAATTTCTTTCAAGGCTGTGTAACAGAAAATGCGCGGGTTTTTTAACCCACAGTCGCGTCTTCCAAGAATGTGCGCCAAACCCATTGTGTTTCTCAGTGCATTCTACATACTACACCAAAAGGTCATTTTCCATTTGTGCATTGGCGCCCAATGCGCCTTTGTCTACTGTGCGACCCACACATTTGTCCAAAAAATCATACATTGTAAGGGTTTTTGTGATCTTTTGGAGGCCCATAGCCTTCTTAAGTTTGATTCTATGCAGATTGTAATATGCACCAAACTTATATTCCCTCTCCACATGAAGGGTTAGTCAAAACATAGGCACTTAGGGGGTTAAAATCCATATTTATCCTCTTTTTGCATTCATTTTTGCCACATGGATGGCTTGCTTTGATTAAAGATAAGTTGGAATCATCCTACATCACAAATATAACTACTTGCATTGGGACCATAAATTGAACATCAATATTTGAGTATGCTCTTCTCTCGCGCCATAAAGCGATCTTGAGAATCATAAAAACGAGCGAGGGAAAATTTCATCTCCCTTAAAGACAAAATCTTTAGGAGAGGACAACAACCCCCTTGGGACTCCTCTTAGTTTCTTTTTCAAAACACATATTAAATTTGTAAGGGCCCATACATGCTCACATTCTACAAAGATAGTATAGTTTTTGATTTACTTTCTTAGTTTACATCACTAGGGAAGTTTAAAGGTTTGTAACGGGCCCATACATGCCCACATGTCCACAATCTATGATAGTTTTTGAATCTTTCTTAGATTAAATCACACTAGGGAGTTAAAGGATCAATAAGGAGCCATATGTCCACATGCTAGTTCTCTAGGGACTTTAAAATTCCGCAAGGTTGTACCAATGGAATTTAGTAAATTAGGCAATCAAGACTTGTAAGGACCACACGAAGTCCACATGCAACAAGGTGACACCTAACTTATTAAAAATTTGGCATATTTTCACTGGTTCACACACAAAGCCACTACTCACTCAAATAGTTTCATCGAGAATCGTGGAGGTCGAAGTAAGTTTCCTCCAAAGGGATCCCGAAACATCCCACCCCCTTTCTTGACGAAACTATCCACTCCCACTTTATATCAACGAGATTGGTTCACACCAACAATCCCACACGGACAAAATCCACCTATCCACATGTATGATTCTTTATCAATTGATTTATGTATGATGCTCTCCTGATTACATGCGATTGTGAGATATATTGTGAAGGTCCAAAAATTAGCACAAAGACTCTTGTTCATTTACTTCTCTCATCACCATTTGCACACATCCACTTTGCTAGTTGGACATCATAGGGGACTCACATAATCCCTGTCATTCCAGACACTTGCTAAATCTCCCTCCCATCATAGGGGGAGTTCCTAGTCTTTCCAACTCATCGAATCCACCTTCTCACACCCCTGTGAGTGCTACTATCTTGGGATCTGCTTTGCTTGGTTCCACTTTACTTGGGTCCACTTCCCAAGGCCAACCATCCATTCACTCTCCTTTACATGGAAGCGGGGGGAAAAATTCTTCCCAAGGGGGAAGTACAACCCCACCTAACCCCCCTCATGGGTCAGGTACACAAACCACTCACACCATGGCTGGAATGAACCCTCTTCAGGGGTCAGGTACACAAACCATTCCCACCATGACGGAAATTAATCCTCCACCACAACCCCAGATGCCATACTTGGCTTCCATCAACATACTGGATCTGACTAAGCTCACCAATGATCCTATATTACATGACCCCACATGGCCTACAATGCCTACCAAACTCCCTTCCAACATTCCCAAGTTCGAAGGAAAAGCAGGAGATGACCCAACCAACCATATCATGACCTTCCACTTATGGTGCTCTTCAAACAAAATCATGGACGACTCTATCTTCTTGCGATTATTTCAATGCACACTCATTGGCCCATCAACCAAGTGTTATGTAGAAGAAAAATCTGGGTCCCATGTGACCTTTGAATCTTTGGCCAAATCATTTTTGACCTTCTTTCAACTCCTAATCCATCATGAAAATGGTCTTGAACTACTATCCGAGTTTAAACAAACCTCCACTACACACATCACTGACCACATTCATGAATGGCGTCGACGATGTAGTCTATGGAAAGTAGAAGCCACCAAGAAACAATGCCTCAATTGGTTTCTCAAATCACTTGTTTCCCTCCTTTCCAAGGATGTAGCCGCCACCTTCCCCCAATCGAAATAAGAAGCCATCAACAAGGCTCAATAATTCGAACTCATTTATTCACAGTCAGGATACTTATATACGGTACTACTTGATGCCCCAAGACCCGTGCCATTCGGCCATGACAAACCTGGAATGTCTCACTTAGCGGATGGATTGATTGGTACCACTACACACCACAATCCACACCTCCAACAACCACCTATGTATTAAACACCTGAATATCCGTCGGTATATGGAGGACCTCTTTATTATTCTCCTCCCCCTTATCAACAACCATACCCTATTGCCCTCCCTCCACCCATAAGTGGACCCCCACTGGCACCCACAATACGCCCAACAATCCAACCAAGTTCTAGTACCCCCTCTACATCTTCTTACACCCTAAGCACTAGTGAAAGTGACACACCTTCCTATGTACCTTACGGATCATTACCCCAAAATAATCCGTATTTTCCATTTCCTGGCCCTCCACATCCCATGGCTCCACCACCCAGACACCAACACGCCGGGGTTAATTTTGTTCAGCCCTCTCCTGTTCAACAATATCAAAATTTTGAACAAATGAACACAACAAATCCGACCCATCAGTTGAATAATGCCAAAAAGAAAGGAAAAAAATGAAACAATAATAATCCAGGACCAAAAGGGAACCAAAACCACCCCCAACAGAACCAACTCGTTGGGGAAACCAGAATCAGGGGAACTAGAACCCCTAAGGGGGAAATAAAAACAAATGCTAAGGGAAGAACAACAAAAATATTCAAACAAAATTCCCTTGTGCCGTTTGTGGTGAGTATGGCCATTATACTCACCATTTCCCTCAAATTGCTAACTTTAAATGGATAAAAGAATCTGGAAATGGACCATGTCCCCCAGAGCCACCTACTCCTCAGTAAACCCCACAACAATATATGCAACAACCACCCCCATCTGTGATGCAAAACCCTATTCCACACCAGGGGGTAATGAACACCCAACAGGAGATGCATCTTTCCCCACCATATATGGGACAATACCCCAACCTAGGCACTCCTATCATCACACTATCCTCCTCACTAGTGAGGAAGAAGTTCTCCTACAAACGCGTAGATGTCAATACATCACACCCCCTGACTCTTCTCCCACTACCTCGGAAGCAACCCTAGTCGCAACTGGACCATCTTTGATGATTCCTCGCCCTAATAATCCCCTTTGTATTCCTTGCATCCCATTACGATGGAATATCACCAAACCTTAAGCTAGGGCATCACATAATTATAGTCTGGTCGATGACTTGGCATAGTCTCCTACTTCCATGTCAGTTTTAGAAGTCCTTCAAACTTGTCCTACTCAACGAAAGTCATTACTTTCCGCTCTGGGGGAAGTCGACCCTACAGATACTCGACTCATCACCTTTGACCTTGATAGTGGAGAACCTCATCTCCCCACTTTGGTCACTTTCCAAATACCGGTTAAAATCTGGAACATCACAGTCCATCAATGCATCATTGATGAGGGTGCATCCACATGCATCATGTCCAAAATTGTATGGCATAAATTGGGTTCCCCCGAGCTCATACCATTAGCCAACACTCTGAGAGCTTATGATGGATGACCATCCTCTCCTGAAGGGCTCTTCCAAAATGTCCTTGTGGAACTCGGGGGAAAAACTATCCTTATTGACATTGAAGTTATTGACGCTCCACTAGATTACAACATCTTATTTGGGCGTAGCTACATGTATGCAATGAAGGTTGTGGCCTCTTCTATGTTTCGTACAATGATGTTCCCCCACAATGGGAAGATCGTCACTATCGACCAAGTATCACATTATGAGCCCAACCCTTCCTCCAACATCGATAACATCTTACCTTTTGTCCACACTAATACTGATGCCTACCCACTCATCAAGATGGGTCCCAGAATTTTCAAAGACCCATCCTTGCTAGGGACATACCATGGAGCATCTCCACTCATACATCCCTTAGCTCAAGTATGTGTCATCTTATCCAATGGAACAAAAACTGGTGATACCCTTCCTACCACAGAGGTTTCATTACTATCTGACGTCCCACTCATCACAAAGCTCCTTCCTCAAGAATCCCTCGAGAACCCTCTAGATACCCATGTTCCTGATTGCACCCTCCCTCAGGGCCACATTTTAGTTTGGGAGACATTCCCCTAAGCCATTACTCAAATACCCTTCTTTTACCCACCACCAGGCGTACAATCTTTCCAGTTAGCCGCAACGCTTACCCTTCCAAATATGGTGTTGGAAATTCTAGTATGGTATCTCCATCCACCCAAGATGGTCCCCCAACCATCCCTCCCTCCAAAAATATAACGAATCCTGATGTAGATCCCCATACTTACTCCCACCACACCACCCATACCCCTAGTCACTAGCACCACTATTACAGTTGGGGGCATACGAAAGAAGAAAGAGCCCACCGCTCCACTTCCACCACGAGTCCAACCCCCTTGTGCACTATGCGAGAAAGATGGACACCCCGCCAATAAATTCCTGTCTCTCCTTGAGCTGCGCTAATTCAACTTCCTCGAGTGAAAACACCGTTCATCGTTTCATCCAGTTCACCTAATTATACCATTACATCCCCTACGATAGGTAAAGGCGTGGGAACCAAATTCGCCTGTGCCATCTGTTCAAAATATGGCCATTACACCCACCATTTCCTTGCACTACCTCACTTTCGGCAGACGCTAGAAGCCATATGCTAGAGCTTTCAGTAAGAATCCCTTCCATCCACATCATCTCACACACATGTCACTGACATTCACTATGTCACGACCTTAGTCAATGAGCGTATGAGATGTCCTTGCTCTCTATGTGAATCACTTGATCATTTCATGTATCAATGTTCGATGCTCATTGAATATAGGCGTCGTCAATTGGCCCTTATTACCAATCCTACCATCACCCCACCTTCAGTGACGCCAATAGTCCCCCCTACTCCCTCTCTGGATATGGTTTATATCTTTTCCTTGGAACCTAAGATGCTTCCCACCCCTCTCTAGTTCATAGATAGTATCGAGGAGGATTTTCTCCCAAATTCCCCCAATTCTCCAGTTCATTTCCCCACAGAAATCTTATGCCCGACTACCATTTTTAACCCACAATATCTTGATATTTGGTTTATGTAAAGCGAACCCGTGCAACGACCTTGCATCATTTCCCATGCTTCTTCACCAGAAGATAACCAAGCGGTGAAAATCACCAATGTTATTTCCCCGGATCCATTATATTTTTGACAGTTCCACTGCGATGAAGACATCCTCGAGGAATTAACTATGCCTGATTTCCCATGGGATCCGCTCCATCATAGAGTGCTCTTTCTTTCACAAGAAGCCTTTACGCTTCCCCAACAACACCCCATCTATGCAATCAAAACCAAATATTTTCTCCCCTCAGGGCACATAGATTGGTTCAATAAACCTATTCCTGCCCTCGATGCTTTTGAAGAAGGCAACATGACCAACATTTCCCCCACCGTCAAAATTGATATTTCCATCAAACCTGGAATCATAGAGGAAATCACCATCGACGCCGCATGCTCACCTGAAGAACTCAACGCTTACAAAGCTCTCTTCTAAGAATACCGAGACATTTTTTTGTAGTCATACACAGAGATGCTTGGCCTTGATCCCTCTATTGTCAAACATCATATAGACACTTGGCTTGATATCACACCTATATGAAAAAATAAATGCCCATTACACCCATCCAAAGTGGCCTCGATTAAAGCCGAAATAGAAAAATTACGCACTGCAGGGTTCATATACCCCATCGCATATACGTCATGGGTCTCCAACCTCGTCCCCATTAACAAAAAACAAGGTACTATCCGCATCTGTATGGACTTTCACGATATCAATCACGCCTGTCCCAAAGAGAATTTCCCATCGCCCTTTATCAACCAAATTATTGATGATTGTGCTGGCCACGAGGCTTTGTCCTTCATGGACGGTTTCTGTGGCTACAACCAAATTCATATTCACCCAACCGATCAATACAAAACCACATTCACTACCCCTTGGGGTACTTTTGCATATCGTGTCATGCCTTTTAGCCTCAAGAACACTGGTGCCACTTTTCAACACACCAGGACATACATATTTCATTATTTGGCTCAAATCATCCTTGCCTACTTGGACGATCTCACTGCTCGATCCAAGAAACACACTCAACATCTTGATGACTTACGCATTGTCTTCCACAGTTTCCATCAATACAATATCCACTTGAACCCTCTCAAGTGCGTATTCTTCATCACTGCTGGACACCTCCTTGGGTTCATCATCTCCCAACACAACATCACAGTAGATCCCCTCAAGGTCCAAGCCATCATGGAAATTCCTCCCCCTCGAAATTTACGCCAGCTGCAAAGCTTACAAGGAAAAGCTAACCTTTTACATCGCTTTGTCCTTGATTACGCCACTCAGGCACATGGTTTCCTTTGCCTCTTATGTCATGATATCCTATTCAAATGGGATGAACATGCCCAAACCGCCTTTGATGATCTCAAAATAATCCTCTCCAATGCCCCATTGATTAGTCCACCCGACTATGACCGTGACTATATCCTCTACTTATCGGCCTCAGCCATCTCCGTAGCAAGAGTTCTCATCCAATTAGGGGATGACGACCAAGAGAATGTCATTTACTATATTAGTAAAAACCTTTCAGGGCCACCCTTGAAATACAATCACGAAGAGAAAATCGCCCTTGCAGTTGTCCTCGCAGTCCAGAAACTGTGCCATTACATCCTGATTCAAACTACTAAGGTTGTAGTAGATTCCAACCCCATGCAATACATGCTTAGTCGCCGAAAAATTAATGGAAAATTTTCCTGATGGATCGTCATCTTTCAGGAGTACGACCTTGAATTTTTCACACCCAAGAGAAAGAAAGCCTTTGTCCTTGTTGTTATCACTCTGTAAATTCCCAGAGGTTGTTGTCAAGTAGAAGAAATTTACTAGAGGTAACCTTATCCAACCACTTTGAAATTGGGAGCTAGCCCTACCAGTTTCAGAGAGGGATCTCTCAAAAAGATTTAACTTTGTTTTAATTAAGATATTAGGCTAGTTAAAATATGCAGGGCCGAGTGTTGTGTGTTTTTATAAGATGGCTGAAAGTTTTTTACGCATCCATTGGGTTATGGGGTCTGTTTTATATAGGTCGAGATCAAGAACATATATAAAGATTCTTTTCTCAGGGTAGGATAATGAAACTATTGGATTCTTTAGCAATAAAATGATCGTTAGCAGAAAAAGGTGAGATGATTAATTATAACCAAGAAGCATTTAAGAATTTCTTGACTACAATATAAGAAGAAAACACTTAGATCTTTAAAATCTAGAAACAGAGTACGCGAAGGTAAATTCTGTAACTTTAACTCATTTTAAATGATCAGACTAGAAAAACAAGATGATAACTAGAAGAGATACACATTCAACTGAGAATATAAAACTTCACCAATAGATGACACACAGGAATCCTGTAAAACGTCTCTTTGTATTACTGAAAGATCATCTTGATAAAAATTACAGTTCTTACATCTTGCTAGGGTGTAAAAATAAACCATTAGTACTTCTAAGTTTGAAGTATTTATAATCAAAATTACAAATGACCTTGTCATAAATGATCAGGACATGGCAGACTCTGAATCTAACTAACTAGCTAACAAGATACAAAATTTAGGAACTGTCGATGATGTGTCGAATTCTTCACGCTAAATCTGGGGACTTCCGTTGGTGAGTCACCCACATGACTTTGACTAATTTGTTTGCTAACTCAGCTTGCACACCTCATTTCCTACTCGATCAAATTGCACAGCTCTTCCCATCTTAGCTGACTGGGAATGGTGACTTTGAGTAGTCTACGGTATATTTCATCCACTTCTGTGTACTTGGAAAAAGTTAGTTTGAGGATGAAACTATACTTGATCTCGTGCTGTATGCTGATATCTGGCTGTAAAGTATCAAAGAACGCTTTTCCCATTACATTGTCTTGTATTCCCAAGAACTTGGAACTATCCTTGGCCATTGTAGCCATCTTCTTCTTGTATTCTAGAAGGGTCATCAGCTTTTCATTCATAACCATTAAACCAGGAAGACCTTTTTTCTGCAGAGCCTCGATCTTGCTGAAAAACCTTTGAACTCCAATGTCCATGTTCTGGACTTTTTCCTCCAACTGCAACATCGGTCCTCTTTTGGTCAGAACCTTCTTGACTTAGAGGATGGATTTTTCCCTGTCTTCGATTTTCAATTCTTCTAGTTCTTCTCTAGTCTTCGAGTTTAGGAATCTAATTATTTCATTGGCTTCAGTGGGAATTTCTCCTAACTCTCCTTTTATTTTTTCAATAACCTGCCTACTTCTTATCACTAGTTCATTTTGATCAAACATGATCTATACCATAGGCCAGATTTCATATATGGATTTGGAGATATTCGTCCAAATATTCTCCTTTGCTTCGACAAGTGTCCTACCTGCCATTGTTTGCTTTTGCAACTGCTGCAATTCCTGCTTGAGCTTCTCTGATGTTTTCTTCTCCATGGTGTAGCTTGTTTGGTAAGAATACTTTAGCTCTTGAAGGCTCTCAACCTCCTTTTTTAGTCTGTTTATTTCCGTTTCTTGTAAGTTCATCTCCTCCATGGATTTTGCTAGCTCCATTGTCCTTTACAGAGATGAAATTGGGGTGACTGATGGAATTTCTGCTGTGGTGGTTGCTACTACATTTGTTGTGCTAACTCCTGTGAGTGGGACTGCACTCAATGGAATGACTTCCATAGGTGTTGATTGTTCATTCTCCTTTACCAACCTCTCCAACTCTGCCTCCATCTCTCTTAACTGTGCATTCTACTCCATGATCAACTTGAGCATCTCATCCTTCTCACCTTCTGTCTCATCTATCTCCTTTTCCTGTGAATCTTCTGTGGGTGGAAATTTTAGTTTCTTTCTTAGGGATGCTATGTCAACATTCTTTTTCTTGAACATCTCCTCACATGCTTTCACATATGAGGGGTCATACCCAATCTTGAGCACCAATTCTTCCAAAGATTTAACTTTGTTGTCCTTTGCAAAAGATGATATCTTCTCCAATTTTAATTATGTCTGAACATTGTTCAGAGAAACTTGTAATTTAGCAGTAGTAGTAGAAGAATTTGCCAAAGTAGAGAAAACCATTTCTCCAGTTTTCCGGTGTAAATCCATCTGATCAGATGGATGCACATCTCTTGTGTTGAACTCCAATACTCCTCTCTTGTAATCAGTGATCGTCTTAGGGTCTGGCACTTGTGCCTGCAGAAAGGCCATATGCATCCTTCCTTTCTCTGTATCAAAAGAAGACAACAGTCTGTGTTGTGCCATGGACGTTTGCTTCCAAAATTAAGCATAGGTGTTGCTGGTCAGCATCTGATTCTTCTTCTTGATCAAATCGTATTTCTCAAAAATACTCAATTTTGTACCTCCTTGACTTGGCTTGTTGACTAGTGAAGTGTCAATCTGCTTCTTGGATGAAAAGGTAGACATGATCTGCTGGTTTCTTGAGGCAAGAGGTGAATGATCACCTTTCATAACTGTAGTGGACTGGGTTTCCTTTTCACCAGTCGTGTCAGTTGTGTGACTTGTTTTTGGTGTTTTGGTGTGTACCTGGAAATCCTCAGCCGAGACCTCTATGAATGAAGGGGTAGTGTCCTTTATGGGTCTTTTCTCCTTTGGTACCTGTGGTGTGGTTGTTTGTGAGATAGTAACTGAAGTATCCTACAGTTCTACCTCTTCTAGAGTTTTCACCTCCCACTCCGTTTGATTCACAAACTTCTCTATCTCAGGCTTGGGTGTATGAACATACAGGATATTTTTGTTCTTCACCCTCATCTCCAAGATGATCCCACATGGATCGTAATGCCACAGGAAACTTGTGTTGAAATTCATTTCCTTCAACAGCTTGTCTACCTCTTCCCCTACAGCTCGGATGTTGCAGATAAAAGATCCAATCGGCCCTTAATCCTCAGTTGTTGATTCTTCTTCAGAGACACAAAGTGTATGTCATCTGAATTTATCATTTGTCTTATATATTCTAGGGCAAATATCCTCACAGGTAAATACTTGGGCAATTTACGTGGAGCTAATTCACACCCATATACTCTGATTTCTGTGTGATTTTGGTACAGGTACCAATCTCCAGTCTTTGTGAGGTCCGAGAGGTGTAATATTCTCTGGATCTCCTCATTTATCCTTGGTTCTAGTCTACGACTGAGCATGCTCGCCACTGGATGGTAAAACTGCTCGATGAACTGTTTGAAGCTGAACTCTGTGGAGTTCCTCCGAAGAAGTGAAGTCCAAGATGTTACCGCCTGTGGTTTCCCGTCGTTGTCCATTTTCTGCATCAAGAAAGAGAACCTGTCTGCTTGAAAGAAGGTGAACATGTAAGCCAGTATTGAGGAATACTGAAACATGCCCTCTGTGGCGAATTTTGAAAGATGATCGTGGATGTTATCTGCCAGGAAAGTGCTGTAGTCGAACTGGATGGTGGCCTTTTCCTCCGCGGAGAAAATGGATAGGAAACCCAATATAGGTTCATCCACCCATTCGTCTGAAAAATAGCCAAGCAGACAACAAAGCGATGAAATAACTTGGTTTCTCTTCTTTGAGAACAGGGAGGAATGATACGAGGGATTTTTCTTGGGGAGCTGAGCATCCTGTGGGAGAAAAAGCTAAAAAATCTGGGCTCTTTGAGGAAAGGACAGGTTCTGGTACAACTCTGTTAGGTTTTCAAGGTTGAAAGAGGAGGCGGATTCGGTTCTAGGTATCTGCATCATCTGATCAATGGCCTTTGGGGTGATAAAGAACATAGTTTCTCCATATGATGAAACTATGGCTATCTGGTCGGGGAGGTAATGAGCCTAACATTTGAGGGTGAATTCAGGGAAATGATGGACTTGGGGAAAGAGAAACAGAGGAATATTGGACTCCCAGAGCCCAATTTCATCACATTGATCTATGAATGTGTCTTTAAGCCATGAACGCAAATCTGCAAAATCGAATTCGCACCTTGTCTCTGAGATTAAATCATCCTTGTCAGCTAATGGGATCTGGTCGAGATCGACAAGAGGTGGGAGGAAAGTATTTTCCTCGGCCTCTGCTTTTTTGGAATTTGGCACCATCACTGTGAAAGGTACTTGGAATTTAAACAAAAAACGTTAGTGGGTAATGGCTATGGCTGGGTTAATGACTGGATCAGTGAGGAGAAAAAAGTTGTCTAGTGTGCAAAGAGAGTGAGTAGTGTGCAAATGGCGGAACATGGGATAGTTTTGAGTGAACGGGTATCCGTTGGATGTGGGGGACCGGTCAACAGGCTAACGGGTATGTTAGCCTATAGTAAATGGCCAACAGATCATTTGAAGTGTGAGATGGCAGGTAAAGGACGGGTGACAGGTGTGACAGGGTGATGTGGATAGCGTTGATTGGAGAACGACAAGTGTGAGGTGACTTGTGACAGGTGAACAAGGGGGATGAACTGATAGAGTTATGAGACGAGACTTGTAGGGGGGAGCAATGGGGTGTGATGTCATGTGGAATCGATAGTATGTCAGGAGGGTGGTAAGTGGTAAATGTTTTTGGAGCGTAGGGGACCTGATGCAATAGATTCATG
>ML777735.1:512796-559033 GCA_009831015.1 Picea engelmannii
GGGGGGGGTCCGAAAACTCTTGTCAGCCATTCATCTGCGTGCCATCTGCTGGACCGTTCATATATGCATTCTCGTTAATCATCATTCCGGACGCCCCCCCCATCGTTAAAGGAAAAATGGTCGTGGAGGGGGGGGGTCCAGAATTACATCTTGACCGTATATCTAGGTGCCAATGCCTCAGCTGTAGATATGTGCACACTTTTTAATTTGCAAGTGCAAAATCATATATGGAGCAGAAACTTAGGCTTAGTTCTTTTTAATGGGTTTGCTCTATTTTCCTCGCTGTTTGCCGCCATGGGGTTAGACAACACACTTTCAAACATCAAAGACATGAATCTACATCGATCATCATGCATATTTTATTGAAGTAAAGTCAACTAAACTATGTTCTAACCTATTCACCTATGACATTTAGCCCAGATTAAACTGTTGGACTAAGAATTACTCTACCCTAGGGTTATTTGACAAGGATTAGGCAGTTTGATCAAATTTATTCACTAGCTAACCTATCTACTTGGATAAGATTAAACAGTTTAGACAAGATTATTCACTAATCCTATCAACATAAATTCAAAAGGACTTGGCCATGTTTAAACTGTATGGATCAAGTCATTGTTATTGCATGGGGCTTTGTTCATTTTTTCTTTTATGCCCTCTTTTATTCTTTTTCTCATTTATTCTTTTCTTTTCTTTTTCTTTTCTAATCATTTGCAAAATGCAACATTATTTACAAAATATAAATCAATAATGAAAAATATTCCAGTCACCAGTTAATCCTATGAATTATAGGGTTATAACAGCGGCTCCACCTAGGGATGTTACTCTCCTTGTGAAGTGCCAAGAATCCTGTTTCCTAATATTCTGAAAGATTCTCTCTAGAGCTTATTCTACTATCTGATTTGTTTTATTTTGACAAATTTGGCGACCTTGATCAATGGCTCAGGGCCTTCTCTACGGGCTTCAACCATCTGATCAATGTCACCCACTCATAAACTGCAAGTAAAAAAAAAAATGGTTTGTACAATGGAAGTGGGTGGAAAAGGCCTTTATTGAGGTGGTGAATAATGATTTAGCATCCTGCCATTCACAGGTCCACCTGGAAGGTATGTTCCATCACTATTCTTGAGTAGAAAGGCATTATTTCCTCTGAATGCTTGAATAATGTAAGGGAATTTCCATAATCTATCAAACTTACCATGTTTTCCCTTGTCTTCATTCCTAGAATACCACTTCAACATCAAATCACCTAACTCAAAATCATCTTCTTTAGTTCTTTTATCAATTTTTTTTTTATGTTTTCCTGGATGACCTGGGTTTTGTTGTATACATCTTCCCTGGACTGCTGCAAGTGAATCATCTAGTTTATTCTTCTTTGGGAATCATTAGGTTCTACTTGCATATCTTGTAACAATTTCATGACTAGAACCCCCAGAGAAGTACGGAAAACTGCCTCAGTGCCATAAACCAACTGGTATGGAGACATACCAATTGATCTCTTGGTGGTAAGTCTGTCAGCCCAAAGTGAAAAAACCAGCTTATTATGCCATGACTTCTTGTTCACTTGCAGTGTCTTCTTAATGATGTTCACTAGAGTTTTGTTGGAGGACTTAGCTAGCCCATTTCCTTGAGGGTAATAAGTTGTGGAGTGTCCCAAAGTAATGTGATACTGGCTACAAAACTCTATGAGATTTTTGGATTGGAAGGTTGTTGCATTGTCAGCTATGATTTTTCTTAGACATCCAAAACGAGATAAAATATAATTTTCTATAAATTTAATGATAACAGAGTCAGTGGTTTGCCTGCATGGTACAACTTCGATCCACTTCGTGAAATAGTTCATGGCAGTGAGTGTCCACTTGTGTTGGCCCGAAGAAGGAGGGTGTATTTCTCCGATGAAGTCCAGGTCCCATTGTTGGAAAGGAGCTTCAACTGAGATGGGTTTTAGGGGAAAAGGCATAAGCTTCTTCTTACCTTCAAACAATTTACATTTATGGCATGAAGTTACCTTTTGATGTGCATCAACAAACAACGTGGGCCAATAAAACCCAGCTCGAAGGATCTTATTAGCTGTTCTCTTCCAACTCAGATGCCCACCACAATCTCCTACATGAAAATCCTTCAAAACCTTGTCAGCTTCATCTTTTAATATGCAATTTAGCAAAATACCTCCAGGATCTTTCCAATAAAGATTACCTTCTAGAATACAAAATTTCAATGCTTTCAATTTCAGAAATTTGGCTTTAGTTTTAGTTAGACCAGGGGGAGATTGTAAATTATGAAGGACAAAGATGAGGTCTACATACCATGGGGAGTTTAGAAGTACCTCTTTCACGCTTGGAGTCACTTGCTCTCCCTATTCATCCACTGCAGCCAAAAAATTAATATCTAAAGCATGAAAATTAGACTCAACCATTAGCTTGGATAGAACTTGTCCTTTGATCACTTTAGTAGGTTTTATTTCAATGTCGTACTCCAGAATAACCACAATCCACTTTCCTCTCCTACCATCTAGATTATCTTGGGTCAGGATATCCTTAACCACTACGTTTGGAACGTATGCAATTGTGTGAGAATGGAGAATATAGACTCTGAAGTCCTTTATGGATTTCACCAGAGAGAAAGCCTGTTTCTCTATTATGTTATAGTTCAAAGCAACATCTCTCAAAGATTTGCTGAAAAATGCTATGGGTTGTTCCTACCCTTCACCGTTTTTTTGCAATAACACAACTGCTATGGTGTATTCAGATGCAAAGGAGAAAAGATAAAAGTATTTGGTGTAATATGGGATGATCAGAACTGGGGCTTGGGTGAGCGCATGTTTCACCTGCTCAAATGACTGTTTGGACTCGATGTTCCATTTGATTTTTGTGTCTTTTTTCAACATATTAGTGATATTCTTGAGAATTTTAGCCAAGTTTAGTATGAATCTCCTAAGGAAATTTATTTTGCCAATGAAAGATTGCAGTTCTTTGATATTCCTAGGGTGTTCCACCTTCTAGATGGCTTCTATCTTGCTGGGATCTATTTTAATTCTGTCATTCAAGATTATGTGTCCTAGTAGTTTACCTTCCTCTAACCCGAAAAGGATTTTCTTAGGATTCAACGAAATCCCAAATTTCCTGCACTTCTTAAACACACGTTTGAGGTGGAGAAAGTGTTCCTCATCAGATTTGAAGTAGACAGTCACATCATCCAGATAAATGACTATAAATCTTCCAGTCTTGTCCACAAAAGCAATGTCCATTTCCCTTTGAAACGTAGTCCCAACGTTCTTCAGACCAAAAGGCATCTTTAGGTAAATGAAGGTTCCCCAGGGTGTGGTAAAAGTTGTCTTCTCTTGATATTCTGGATGGACAAGTTGTATTCTCTTAAAGAAGTTGTCTTTTCAGTATCAACAAATCATTACAACAAAAAACTTTTACAATATCAAAGTTGAGATTATTCTATCATATATGTATGCCTACCAACTTTTTTCCACAATGAACATATATGCTATTGTATTTGCAAGTGCCTCAACGTCCACCGATTTTTTTTATAATCATTGTATATTTAGAATCAATAGTGATATTGAAATTGGAATTCATGCAATTAATATAAAAAACAAACAACTAATACATTTTATGTGATCACATTAGTTGCAGGAGATTACACGAAAATCCAGTAAAAAAAAAAAAACAATTCTTGATCACATTTGTACAAATTTACCTATCGAGTATTGTGAAGTCAATATATTAAATGAATTTTGTAGTGACCATGATGCATTGATTCTTGCTACACTTTTTGTGAATTTCAAACAAAACACATAAGTTCATTTGAAGTTGCATTTTCCTTGTATGCATATTTTCCTTTGCATTGTGCTTGCAACAAGTGCATTGTACATGAGACAAATTGTGACACGATTAAGTATACATGTTCATTTGCTTTGTTATAGTTGATCTAATAAAAATTTTGATGTCACTGCAGTATATCAAATATGGATTCCTTGAATATTGATGTCAACAATATGCAAACTACAAAAGAACAAGTGTTACAATGGTATGTGTCGCAATCTTTGTTGGTTGACCTGACATGTTTTACGTTGCNGGGGGGCACAAGGGGGCACAAAGCCCCTGAGTATTTTTGGGGTTTTTTTTTGCATATGGTTTTTCAGCCCATTGTAATATAGTTCTGATTGAGGACTCTGATCTGAGTTGACAAATTGAGGTTTTGGGTGCTGCTAACTCATGAATATTGTATTGTAAATGGTGAAGTTAATATAATGAGAGTTAGAGGTATGGCTCTAAACATTTGTTGGTTTTCCCAGTTAAGAGTTTCTAGGGTAAATTTATAAGTACCGTGTGTGAATGATATTTTTTTCTTTTCCGTTTTATAAAAAATATGTGTGCACATTGCTATATTGTAAAGTTTTAAAACTCACAAGTAGCTTCCTAAAGGGTTAGAAAAATTGGCATTTTTCTAGAGTCAAGGAGACTCCTATTTCATTGCATCTATTTAGCATCATTTTCAAGTCTTCCACATGGTTGTTCAGATATCCAAATAATTCCCAATTATCTAGGTATATTGAGTCCAAGGATTTATGAATGGAATTTTTGAAGATCTCCACAATAATTCTAAAGAAAAATGGCGATGCATTTACCAATCTAAAATGGATACTTTTATATGCAAAGGCTCCCATTCTATTGGAAATGTGGTCAAGGCTTTATCTTTCTCTCTAATGAATACTTGATTGTAACCTAAGCACCCATCTAGAAATGGGTAAATCTCATTTCTCGAGACTACTTCTAGAACCTCTTATGAAAAGGGTGTTGGAAAAGAGTATTTAATTGCTACCATCTTTAATCTGATGAAGTCTATGAATATCCTTAAATTTTTATTTTTCATCTATGGCTACCACAATGAGTGACACCTGTTCACTTTCCTCCACCTCATAAATAACTCTTGTCTTCAATAGTTTTCTTAGTTCTTCTTGAATCGTTGTATTGTATCAAGGGTTCATCTTATAGGGTCATTGTTTGATTGGTTTTCCCTTAAGATATAATTTGATAGTGGATTATACAAACTCCTTAGGTATTCCAATTAGATCATGGTAGCTATATGCAAATATATTAGTGAATTCTTGAAATATTGCAATTATTTATGTTACTGTCTTGTCATCCCAACAATTTCTTATTTCTAGGTATCACATATTTTTTTTCCATAATAATCAATATTCATTGTTTTCATCCTTCCCAAGGGTGTGTAGGTAACCAGGTTTTCGACCCTAATCACTATCTTACTATGTTTCAATTGTGGTTTCCCTAGTTCATCCTAGAATTTTGAGGAGATGATGTTGATATTTGGTCTAGGGTATACCACTGTGTCCTTTATTTGTTTGTCCATTACTTTTGTCAATATTTGTAATTTTTTGTGAAAAAGAGAACTAATTATATATATTTGGGCTTTCTTGGGTTCACTTTCCTAGGCTTCATCGGTGTTTAGTATTTATTCAAAAAAATCCTTGATTTTCCTTGGGTACTATTTATCCATGGCCAACTACTTCAATTGTCTGATCAAATCATCGATTGACTATATGTGTTCTCTTTATATGATTTCTCCTTCTCCTTTCTCTTATAATCCCTTATTTCAAGGATAGATTCCTCATAGATTTACTTTTGAAGTTTGAAATCCATGTTATCTTCCACATCAGATTATGATCTGTGGTATCCTTCTAGTCTTGATATGGCTGCAACTCAAGTCTCTTTTGGTTCTAGTTGTTGTTCGAACTATATCATCTAATTACATATTTTTTATTGTAGTTCCTTCAAAAAAACCGAGCATTGTTTAATTTCATGATTCCCTAGTCCATAATTTGAGCATATTGTAACTCTTGGAATATTGAAAATGCAATTGTTTATTGTGTGTCCCCAAGTGCCATAGGCATAACATTTGCATGTTACTTTCCCCCTTGGAAACATATAGAAATTAGGGTGAGTGTTAGGTTGTTCTTTCTTCACCTCTGATACCATGCTGAAGTTGGTCCTCATAGTGATCCACCCATCTCTTTTCTAGTTTTACATCGTTTGTCTCTTACCAAAGCGAGTCAAGCAAAAATAAGTGATCACATTCATTTGTAGATCCATCAAATAACGATATAGGTGACATGTTATATTGATAATTGGATATGGTTCTATTTGTTGATGTTAGTGGTAGAATCAAACATGTATTTATGCACGGGTCTTTGTGTCTAGACGTGTGGAAATCGTCCAAAGCCTTCTACTCTTGAATTTACTTTAATTAAAAAAATTATTGAAGTAAATTGATTTATTTAAGAAACATGCTATAAGTACTTAGCATGCAAAATGTAATCTAAATCTGAAGTGAGTGTGAGAAGTAATCTCAACTGTATATTACTTTTGAGATTAGAAATATATTATAACTCACGATTATAAAAGAAATGCTAGGGTGAAGGAGAAAATGACTTGACACTTGATAGATTCAAAGATATCTTGGATAGGGAAGGAGAAGGAATTCCATCTAGAGATAAAGTCAAGGAGAAGAGAGAACAGAGCTTACACATGTGGGTTTTAGTTTGAGGAAGCCACAGGAGAGTGTTAGATCATACAAAACTTTACGTACAAGTTTTTCATATGGATATGCGGTTCACAATGTAGATAGTAACATATATATGGAATTCACAAGAAGGTGAATTACGTATTCCTCGAAAAGCATGCCAAAACTAATTGTACAATAGGTCAAACCTTGCTAGGTTAATCTACAGTTGTATTTCTCTCAGTGGGCCATTATCCATGTTACGAGAGCCTTGATTTTAGCATAATAAAATCATTCTCAGCATTGGTTTTCATTCCGGTTTTTTTTCCATGGGTTTATACCTGAAAACTTTGGTGTTATTATGTGTTTGATTTGGTTTCCTTATTTATTCTTTCGTTGCATGTTTAGTTGATTACTCAATTATGATTTTAGTAGATAAAGTGATTTTGTTTTGATCTAATTGTCGAGTGTTGAGTAGGATAAATTTCAACATGGAATTAAAGAAGGTGCTTCGAAGAAAAGGCAGATCTCAAATCCATAGCAGATTCATAACCAACAAAAGGAAACAGAAGGACAATTGTTTTAGGGAAACAATCATACTGAAGAAGAACTAAGTTTTTGCAGGTGTATGAAGGCATATATGATTCACAGAAGACACGGTCGTGTACATACACAATTTGTAGTGTGTTGAATCACATATATACATGATTTGTAGTGTGTCGAATCACATATATACACGATTTGTAGTGTTGTCAGTCGTGTATAAGTCGTACAGTTCAGCACAGGGGCAATTTTCCAATAGTAGGTTATTTCCAGGCAGTTTATTAGGTCTTAGGGATGGAAACAACACCATTGAGAGTTGAAGACAAATTGGATGGAGCATCCAACTTCCTATCTTGGAAAGCAAGAGTGACTTTGGCATTGAAGGAGTATGACCTTTGGGAGTTAGTGGATAAAGAAATTACTCCACCAACATATCCGACAACTTTAAATGCTCACAAAAAGAAGGAGATCAAAGCAGAAAGGGTCCTCCTAGATTCAATGAAGGATCATATTATCCCTCACCTAAACAAGAAGAATACGACCAAAGAGATTTTTGATGCCATGATAATTTTATTCCAAAGAAAGAACATGAATAAGAAGATGGTCTTAAGGAATAAAATTAGATCGGTTCATACGTCTAGATTAGATAATGTTGCCAACTATCTCATGAGGATCACACAAGTACGTGATCAACTTGCAGCCATAGGGGAGAAAATAAAGGATGAAAATCTCGTGAATGTGTCACTAAATGGTCTTCCCAATTCGTGGGAACCATTTTTCAAAGGAGTTTGTGCTCAGGAAAACATCCTAGATTGGTAGAGACTTTGGGATGATTGCATCCAAGAAGAGACTCGAGAGGATTCAAAGAGTAGCGAGCATAGAGGTAGTGAAGAGAACTTGACTCTTGTCAGTAAGACAAGGAAGGACAAAGGAAAGGGTTCTATAAAGAAGGGTAATAGTGATGGAGGATCATCACAACCAAGGAAGAAGGACTTGAGTAAAATAAGGTGCTTCTCATGTCATAAGAATGGACATTATGCATTTCGATGTCTGGAGAAGAATAAGAAAGGTAATGGAAAGACACAGACAACAACATCAACAAAGACACAACTTGATGAATTTGTAGCTAAATTTGAGAAGGATTACTCAATGGTTTCTTGCCTTTCTACTAGCACAACAATGACTAGTACTTGGTTCTTGGAAAATGGTGCATCTCTTCATATGACAGAAGCATGGGAGTTATTTATCAATATGACGAAGAGGGACTCGAAGGTTCATGTGGAGCTTGGTTATGATTCCAAGTATGCAGTAAAGGGAGAGGGATAAATTACATTCTAGCTCGAGTTAGGAGGTTCCTTCGATGTCCATGATGTGCTTTATGTACCAAGTTTGAATAAGAATTTGATTTTAGTCTCAGCTATGGAGGACAAGGGTTTTTACCATTACTTTTCAAAGAGGACAGTTACTGATACATCTAGAGAAAGCTATCCCATATAACGCAGTGGTCATTGGGGTTAGAGTAGGAAATTTATACAGGTTGTAGGGAAAGCATGTTCAGGATTTGGCACACAACAATGACAACCTATGTGGGTTGTGGCACAAGAGGTTGGGACAGCTACACTACAGGGAATTTCCGATTATGAGGGGGATTATTACAGGTCTTCCAGAGTTCAGGATTGTGCAACAGGGAGTGTGCAGAGGGTGTGTACTTAGAAAGAATTCCAAGGTTGCTTTTCCTAGCAGCAAGAGTAGGTCCAAGGGGATATTGGATCTTATTCACTCAGATGTGAGTGAGACGATGTCAACAACATCATTACATGGATCGTCATACTTTGTGACGTTTATTGATGATTTTTCAAAGAAAACCTAGATCTTATTTATGAAGACCAAGGATGAGGTGTTCAATTGGTTTCAGGTGTTTAGGGTTCATATAGAGAATCATATAGGTAATAATATCAAGGTATTGAGGTCGGATAATTGGGGAGAGTACACCTCCAATGACTTCAAGTATTTCTTCAAGAAGGCAGAGATCAAGAGGGAGCTGACAGTCTCATACAATCTTCAAAAAAATGGGGTTGCAGAGAGAAATAATCTATCCATCATTGGTTTCTCCAAGGCTATGATACATGATCAGGGTTGCCCATGTTTTTGTGGGAATAGGCATGTAATACAATGGTTTATGTGTAGAACAAGAATCCTCACAGGATATTGGGGGATAAGACTCTAGAGGAGGAATTCTTAGGGGTGAAGCCATAGATATGACATTTGAGGATCTTTGGTTGTCTAGTTCACATCCATGTTCTAATGGAGAAGAGGACAAAGATGGAATCTTCAGGACATAAGGGTGTATTTGTGGGGTACAAAGAGACCTCAAAGATTTACATGATCTTCATTCCATCACAAAGGAAGAAAATTGTTAGCATAGATGTGTATTTCGAGGAGAACTTAACATCTAGGAG
Organism: Picea engelmannii; assembly: GCA_009831015.1. Classification (NCBI taxonomy): domain Eukaryota; kingdom Viridiplantae; phylum Streptophyta; class Pinopsida; order Pinales; family Pinaceae; genus Picea; species Picea engelmannii. The sequence continues at coordinate 522,327 of ML777735.1, forward strand.
AACTCAAGAGTCATAAACAATGAAAAAGGACAAGGAGAAACATGCTTTGAAGGATGAGAAACAGTCAACAGTTCAGACTTCAGGTCGAGAGGAGGAGTTAGGACCTTCCATCCCTATCAGGAGACCTAGGTGGCTAGTACATACATTGAGGGATGTTGGTGAGGCTCCTAGGAGTGTGGCCAGAGAGCGCAAGACTCTGAAGAAGTTTCCAAACTATATGGTTCTTATGACTAGCATCATTGATGCTAAGCCTTCCATTTTTGATGAAGCAACATATCAACAGGTATGGAGGGATTCCATGGTAGAGGAGTACACCTCTATTATAAGGAATGATGTTTGAGACATAGTGGTGAGACCATAGGGTAAGTCAGTTGTGAGTTCCAGGTGGATCTACAAGATCAAGCATGCTACATATGGTAGCATAGAGAAGTTCAAGGTGAGGTTTGTGGAGAGAGAGTTATCCTAGAAAGAGGGATTGGACTACAAGGATACATTTTCTCCATTTTCCAAGAATGATTCTATTCGAGTTGTTATTTCTATTGATTTAGTTATGAAGTGGAGGATACATCATATGGATGTGAAAACAATGTTCCTCAACGGGAGCATTGAGGACGAATTATACATAGAGAAACCTCAAGGATTTGAGGTACATGGGAGGGAGTCTCATGGATACTTGGAGAGTATGGGCTCTACCAAGAGTGAGGTAGATCCTAACTAGTAATTCATACTTGTTGGAGAGGATCTCTCATCTTGGTTCTGTACGTTGATGATTTATTTCTCACAGGTGTAGAGGAGATTATTGCAGGTGTAACACCCTTGTTTCCCCTAGTTCACAAATATAACTATAAATGACCAAGAGACTATGGCTGAGTAAATATGTGTGAATGTTTGATTTAACGAACCCTTGTATAAAAGGGTCAATGTGTGAATTTATGTTATTAATAGAATTTGAACATGTGTTGCACAACTGCTAAAAGGGAGAAAGTTTTCCAAGATAGACCATGGATGCTATGAGAGAGATGGTGAAGGGAAAACCAAGTATGGTTGAGATGACCCTCACCATACCAGTACCTACTGGGTGTAATTGCTCAACAGTCCTCTAACCCAGGATTGAATTACCAGTCAGGATGGTAGTTGGAAGGCCATCCTCAAGAGTTAATGAGGATATGGGGTAGGGTATCCATCTGTAAGGCTTCTAGGCCCGACCACAAATTGGGATTCAGACCCACGTAGACTTTCTAAGGAAGGAAATAAAGGAGGTAATTTGGGGATAGAGAGATCTGCGAGATAGAAGAGTAGAGAAAAAACTCTCCCAGGAAGAGAAGGGAAGCATACTTCGACTTGGAAGTTGAAAGAAAAACTGAGCAATAAGCTCATTTTGGCTGAAAGAATCCATGGACATGGTTTCGATAAAAGCGGATAAACGGGGCTGATGAGTGACTAAGGAAGTACTTGTGTAGACCTCCTTGCTTGGAGTAGAGAAAACTAGACACCCAGTTCATGTGGGAGAAGGAGAGTAAACTTCATCCTAGACTATTGTGGAGTAAAGAGAAATAATCTTTTGCAGAGCATCATGGTCTAGCTTGGGGGTGGCCAGTGGTAAATGCAATAGAAGTGGTTGTGCCTATGGTTGGGAGGAAACAAACACCCCTTTCAACAATTGCTTCACATTTTCCATTTCTGATAAGTATTTTCATACTCTTTGTATTATATTGGATGTGATGATGAAATGTCTGTGTTTATAATTCAGTCTTTCAGTATTTGATAGTAATTAGAAGAGTTCTGTGATTTCTGTAAATTGTTATATCTATATTATCTTTCAATTTATCTTATTTTTGCTACTAGAATAGTCATGAGATGTGAATCCACATGAGAGAGGGGATAGGGTTGACTGAAATGCCTAAGCCATGCCAACCCCATGAAGTTCAACTTAGCGAGAATGTTGAGTTCAAGTCTCTAAGAGAAGGGCATTTTCCTTCAGACTACCCATCCATCTAGCCGAGGGATCGTGGCCATGCCCTTAACTCAATTTCCGCTAAAGGATTATCACTTAGCCCTTAGAATTTCAAAAGTATATATGTGACCGAGGTCTAGGAATCCTGCAGTAGTCCAAAAAGGGGCTAGCTCTTTCGGGACTTCGGGACTTGTGACTCCACAATCCTCGAAAGTAGCCAAAGGCTAAAGTCATGAATTGACGAGGACCATCGATATAGGGATCTCGTATGGATCTCTTTCAACCGTTAGATTTGACGTAGGAAGGGAAGCATTAAGCGTTGCGACAAAGTCTTACTTCAAGAGATTTGGAATGGTCTAGCGTCGAAACTCCTGAATGTCGGAGTTGCATAGCTAATATGAACCATTGAAATGGAGGGACATGTGTCCATAGATCCATGGTTATCTGGGAGTCTGGGTACTCGACGATTTAGAAACATGTGAGTTTTCCTTGAAGGTCTGAAAGCCGGAGTAAACCCTGGTCATAGATGCTAGGTACACATGGAAATAGATCCAATGTGGTTCAGAAGGAAATCCAAGAGATACACACTGAAATGATGAAGTGACGATGATCGTTGGATGAACGGGTACGTGGCACACAATCCCATGGTCCAGAGACTTCATACTCCAGAGGAATTTGGCCAAGGGGTTTCAAGGATTTAAAACCGTTGAAGTCACGAACACCAAAGTAAATCTCGATCGTTGGTTGAAGAGGACATGTGGCACAATATCCTAGAGTCCAGAGACTTATCTCTTTGGGGGATTTTTGTCGAGAGGATTTGGTAAGCTCCGAAGCTAGAGCCGCGAAGTAATGAGAACCGTAGATCTATGGGTCTACGTGGAATCTTGCGGACCGAGAAGTTATCAGTCTATGATGACGTGGCTCGTTGATGTCATCCCGAGTGACGTCGACCTTCTTTATGCGTGCCATGTGTCACCCAGTTTTGGATGATTCACATACCCATTGTGCCTGTTAGAGCATGACACGTGTCACCGCTTGACTCCGGTCGCATGTCAGTTTCTAGTTCGTGGCCACCTAGCCTACATGAATGGTGATGTGTCTAGGACTTTGAGAGTTTGGATAGATTTGGGAGTTTGGAAGATGTGGGGTGTCAGTAATATGATATACAAAAGAAAATAATATTTAATTTGGTGCTATGTTCCAATGGCACATGTGTCGGATACATGCATGCTATTGGAAAAGTGTTATTCTTGCAGGGCCATCATAAAACATCATATCATTTCTTAAAAAATCCTTAAATTCTTCGCCAGATTTGTTTTCGCGCCACATCTAGACTGCTTATGTTTAATATTGTATATAACCAAGAGTCAACATTGGCAAAAGGTCAGTTTGTCTTCATGTTTATTTCAACAAAATATTGGCTTGAAGGCAAATTTCCAGAATCGAGTGTACCTGCAATCAACATACAAACGCGTTAGCAACATAGCACAAGTCAAGCTAAGATTAGTGCTAAATACCAAGTGAAGTCATATGGAGGACGAGCCTACAAGGGGGTGACCTTTTGCTGTGTGCATTGATTTATGGAGATAACGTTTATATTTATGTTGTGTGAGATAATGTCCAAAAGATTTTAAAAGATATATATGTTTATTGCATCTTCCAGTGCACAATATGAGAAAGTAGCATTAGCCATATGGAAAATTTGCACCAAATCAAAATCATGAGAAAATTGTGCAGGTGTTCAAAAAACTGATGGAGGTTATCATAATAAAGATATTGTGGGAAAGAAATAATCAGAGTTAATATTTTTCTTGTCTAGGAGTGCCAAGTGCATGCATAACAAGCAGATATGTCTCAAGATGTTTTCCCCACTCCATTTTGTATCAGGCCTTGGACTAAGAAAAGTTGCATCTTTACAGAGGGTTATTTTAAGAGCTGAGCGGGTTTACACTCGGAGAGAGTTTTTGACCACCCTTAGAGCAATGAAGCGACTTGTATTTATAATGTTGGAGGTTTCTTAAGGGTTAGAGGGACTGGACAGGTGATAGAAAAAATGAAACCCTTAGTGACATCAAAATTGAGCTACTTCAAGGTTTTCAGGAATGGCGACCTAAATTTAAAAATAACCAACTCATGATGAGGAATTTTACTTGCTTACTGGAGAAAGTGAAGATACCCTTTCTGAGGGGAAATTTTTACAAGCAACTGTTCATTTTTTCCAAAATAATCGTGTAATATGTGATCTGAAATTTGGCTTGATAGGGATGATTGTTAAGGAAGATTGAAAATTCCTACTAGAATCTTTGACAATCTCTTTGATTATTAGAAAACATGAGTAAAGTGGCTATGGGAGTTACACAGATTGAGCACAGGAGGGAGAATTTAAATCCTTGTGTGGATTTCTTCTTGAATATTGCTTATGTATCATTTCCTAGACACTTGATCGATATTTTGATTGAAAAGATTCAATGCTTATCAACACTAGATTTTGGCAGCTACATGATCTCAGGGGTCAATCTAAGGCAATGTTTCCAAGATGCAGAGAATTTAGTTGCTGTTCCAAATTTGAAAGTAACCAGATTCACATTTTTAGAGATTATTTCCACTTTTTTGGGTATCAAAATTAACTAATGAGGGAGTAAAGAACAACAATATCCCCAATTTCAAGGAAAGAGATTAGAATTTAAATTATTTCTAGAAATCTGAGGCATAAAGATAGCAAATGCACAGGTGGTGGAGGATTAATAGCAAATCCATATCTTCAGAAAATTAGTGTTTGACTTCATATCTTCTAGAATATCAATCAATTTGATTCCTGCTTTTATTTAAAAGAGACAGATCAACAAAAAGGCTAGAATCAAATCCAGCAGTTCCATATTTCTAGAGACAACTCGAGTTCAAGTGTTTCTTTTAGGATACAGGGACAGGAAAAAGAAGAATCAACTTTGAATATTGTCCATATTAGTTTTGGTCAAAGATTTTCTAGAGAAAAATAATCATCGATCCCAAATTCCCAACAAAGAATATGGCAAAGGATTGGCCCAACTTAACAATGAGATTTCATCCAACTAGATGATATCTTGTTATTTTAAAATCTGGCTCGTTTTTAACTGATTTTCATATGCTATTTTTTTAGAATTTTGACCATATTCCATGATATGTTTAAAATTATCTCTTTGAGGGATTTAGGCAGTATTATCAATGTGATCTAAGAGGATATATAAGGGAGAACATTGTAATGTAAAAAATAAGGGGGTAGGAGGCCCGAGAAGGGGAGGCTCGAGAGGGAAATTGAGGAGGTAGAAAACCTGTGTGAGCCATTGTAAGCCTAAGGGCATTTTATTATGTGACCGCCTCTGACATTGAAGATTTAATACAATTGTTTTATCAGATTGTGATTTCCCTTGTTTTACACTCTGTTTTTCATCTTACTTGAACGAATTGTAGACCTTGAAAATCAATTGCTGCCCATGGATAATAGATTCTCGAGAAGTAAATATTTTGTTGTGACTGCCTACTATTTGTGTGTTTTGTTTCAAGTGCCTTTTCATCCATTTTGCAAAGAGAATCTTTGTTTGATGGGTATTACTTTTTGTTTATTCCCTATTCTTTTACCCATTTTCATATAAAATTCCTATCTGATATGAAATTTGATTTCCTTCAATCAACACGGTGTTTACTTGACTCCATGCCCAATGGTATTTCATTGATTTGTGTTTAGATTGTTTCCCTCATTCTTTCTCTTCAGTTTACTTGATCCACCTTCTTTCAAAACCTGAAACACATCCTTATTTATAAAAATCATTGCAATAATTAAGATGTGCTAGGCTTGACCCTAAAGCAGTCTAGGGGCAACTTCTAGCACTAACATCTTTTGGCGTCGTTGTCGGGGAGAGAAGAAATATTACTTGGGAGAACGAAAATGATCAGATCCACTTCTTGATGGTGAACAGGAAGAGGACATATGTTTGACTATAGATATTTCACCATGGAAACTCCACTATCTAAAGATTAATAGGAGACTCCATTGGGGATCCAAGTATGGAATCCATTTTGGCTCAAAGGTTTTCCTTTTGTGATTTCTCAAATGTAGTTGGTTTTCCAAACCCAATCCTTAGCAGAGGTGTATGGGAAGGTACTCTTCCTACATTTAAAGGTGAAGATTGGGAGGTTATGGCTGATCATATGTTGGATTTTCATGAATTTGTTCATGAACATCAAATTGTGCATAAGGATGTCTAGATCAAAATTTTCAGATACTCATTGAAGGGAGCAACCCTTGATTGGTGGAGATCTCTTCCAACTTCAAGTATTAACTCATTGGCAATTTTTCATGATTCTTTCAATATATTTTATAAAGAAAAAATTCCAGCTGAAAGTCTTTTTGAAAATTGTTGTGATATATTTGAGAAGTATATTCAGCAGAAAGCAAATTTTTCTTCTTATTGCAAGAATGAAAAACATGTTGTTGAGGAAGATCTTCAAGATACGATTGATGATAGATGATTGATATTTGTATATGCATTAGATATTGTCTCTTATGCACCTGCTATTTTAGATTTGAATGAAGAAACAATTATAGAAGAAGATTTTTCTCAAATTCTTCAAGATTTTTCCTATGATATATTTTCACCTGTGATTGGAGAGAAGAATCAGAAGACTGTTTGTCATTCTTTGAAAGATGCAAAGGTTTTTTGTTCACCTGTTTTTGATAAGTATTCATACGGAGAAGATATCAAACAAGAAGTGATTAGCAGTAAAATCAGCTCACAACTATATTCAGATTTGCAAGTAGTTGAATATGACATCCACACATCAGAAGCTAAAGTAAATATTGAGCAGCAAGCAAAGGTATCCTTTGGTAGTAATCAATCTACTTTTTTCTGTGATCCAGTGGCCATTTACATGGAGATTTTTTTTCCAGAAGTTTTCAGTTTTGCAACTTTTGGAATTAAAACAATTTGTGATTGTAAGTATGTGCCGCAACTTAAAATTTTGCTACAAGTCATGAGGTCTTCTTTGAAATTTATTTGCATACAAGAAGTTTTTTCAGTCAACTGGATGTTATCATGGCTTCATTGGAAGCATGATTTCACATGATTAGCCAGTTTTTACTGGTTAGAAGTAGGAATAAGACAAAAGAATAAGCTCACCATACGAGTATGAAGATTCCTTTAAGTTTGTTAGTTTGCAATAGTAATTTTGTTTTCAGTAGTGTGTGTTCAAAATTTGAATAAATATTGCAGAGATCTGGTGATAGTATGAATGACTCCACAAGCCCAATGGACTAGGCATAACATAAATGTGGATGTTTGCAGAGATGAAATTTTGCAGGTTGCATTGCATGAATGCACAGAGGAAAATGCACAATGGTCTTCTTGTTCTTGATGCCTCATGGGGAGAGCATCATCCCCAGAATGAGCCAGTGTTAGTACTCTGATCTACAAGAGAAAATAATATTTAATTTGGTGCTATGTTCCAGTGGCAAATGTGTCGGATACAAGCACGCTACTAGAAAAGTGTTATTCTCGCAACGCGATCATAAAACATCATATAATTTCTTAACAAATCCCTAAATTCTTTGCCAGATTTGTTTTCGCACCATATCTAGACTGCTTATGTTTAATATTGTATACAACCAAGAGTCGACATTGAAAAAAGGTCAGTTTGTCTTCATGTTTATTTCAGCAAAATGTTGGCTCGAAGGCAAATTTCCAGAATTGAGTGTACCTGCAATCAACATACAAACATGTTGGCAACATAACATAAGTCAAGCTAAATATTAGTGCTAAATACCAAGTGAATTCATATGGAGGATGCTCCTACAAGGGGGCGCCCTTTTGTTGTCTGCATTGACTTATGGAGATAACATTTATATTTATGTTGTGTGAGATAACGTCCAAAATATTTTAAAAGATATATATGTTTATTGTAGTTGCCAGTGCACAATATGAGAAAGTAGCATTAGCCATATGGAAAATTTGCACCAAATCAAAATCATGAGCAAATTGTGTAGGTGTTCAAAAAACTGATGGCGGTTATCATAATACATAAATTGTGGGAAATAAATAATTAGAGTAAATATTTTGCTTGTCTAGGAGTGCCAAATGCATGCATAGCAAGCAGAGATCTCTCAAGATGTTTTCCCCACTCCAATTTGTATTAGGTCGTGGACCAAGAAAAGATGCATCTTTACAGAGGGTTATTTTAAGAGCTGGGTGGGTTTACACTCGTAGAGAGTTGTTGACCAGCCTTAGAGCAATGAAGCAGCTTGTATTTATAATGTTGGAGGTTTCTTAAGGGTTAGAGGGACTGGACGGGCGATAGAAAAAATGAAACCCTTAGTGACATCAAAATTGAGCTACTTCAAGGTTTTTAGAAATGACGACCTGAATTTAAAAAAAACCAACTCAGGATGAGGAATTTTACTTGCTTATTGGAGAAAGTGAAGATACCCTTTCTGAGAGGAAAATTGTACAAGCAACTGTTCTTTTTGTCCAAAATAATCGTGTAATATGTGATCTGAAATTTGGCTTGACGGGGATGATTGTTAATGGAGATTGAAAATTCCTGCTAGAATCATTGACAGTCTCTTTGATTATCAGAAAACAAGAGTAAAGTGGCTATGGGAGTTACACAGCTAGAGCGCAGGAGGGAGAATTTAAATCCTTGTGTGAATTTATTCTTGAAGATTTCTTATGTATCATTTCCTAGACACTTGATAGATATTTTGATTGAAAAGATTCAATTCTCATCAACACTAGATTTTGGCAGCTACAGGATCTCAGGGGTCAATCTAAGGCAACGTTTCCAAGATGCAGAGCACTTAATTGTTGTTCCAAATTTGAAAGTAACTAGATTCACATTTTTAGAGATTATTTCCACTTTTTTGGGTATCAAAATTAACTAATGAGGGAGTAAAGAACATCGATATCCCCAATTTCAAGGAAAGAGATCATAATTTAAATTATTTCTAGCAATCCAAGGCATAAAGATAGCAAATGCACAGGTGGTGGAGGATTAAGAGCAAATCCATATCTTCAGCAAATTAGTGTTTGACTTCATATCTTCCAGAATATTAGTCAATTTGATTCCTTCTTTTATTTAAAAGAGACAGATCAACAAAAGGCTAGAATCAAATCCAACAGTTCCATATTTCTAGAGACAACTCGAGTTCAAGTGTTTCTTTCAGGATACAGGGACAGGAAAAAGAAGAATCAACTTTGAAGATAGTCCATATAAATTTTGTTCAAAGATTTTCTAGAGAAAAAGAATCATCGATCCCAAATGTCCAACAAAGAATATGGAAAAGGATTGGCCCAACTTAACAACGAGATTTCATCCAACTAGATGATATCTTATTATTTTAAAATCTAGCTCGATCTTAACTGATTTTCATATGCTCTATTTTTAGAATTTTGACCAGATTCCATGATCTATTTAAAATTATCTCTTTGAGGGATTAAGGCAGTCTTATCAATGGGATCTAGGAGGATATATAAGGGAGAACATTGTAATGTAAAAAATAAGGGGGTAGGAGGCCCGAAAAGGGGAGGCCCGAGAGGGAAATTGAGGAGCTAGCAAACTAGTGTGAGCCATTGTAAGATTGATGGAATTTTATTATGCAATCGCTTATGACATTGAATATTTATGACAATTGTTTTATCAAATTGTGATTTCCCTTGTTTTACACTCTGTTTTTCATCTTACTTGAATGAATTGCAGACCTTGAAAATCAATGGCTTCCCATGGATAATAGATTCTTGAGCAATAAATATTTTTCTGTGACCGCCTATTATTTGTGTGTTTTGTTTCAAGTACATTTTCATCCATTTTGCAAAGAGACTCTTTGTTTGATGGGTATTCTACTTTTTGTTTATTCCTTATTCTTCTACCCATTTTTATATAAACTTATTATCTGATATGAAATTTGATTGCCTTCAATCAACATCGTGTTTACTTGACTCCATACCCAATGGTATTTCATTGATTTGTGTTTAGCTTGTTTCCCTTATTCTTTCTCTTCAATTTACCTGATCCGCCTTCTTTCAAAAACCAAAACACATACTTATTTATAAAAATCATTGCAATAACTAAGATGTGCTAGGATTGACCCTAAAACAGTCTAGGGGAAACTTCTAGCACTAACATGGGGTGTGGTACAATAGAGGAAATTCCAACACAGATTGTCGAACATTGACCACCGAAGGACCAAGGCCATGTAGCGAGATATCGAGAGTTCGGGAGTTGAGGCATAGTGTGGTAAAAAGGAATTCTCGACGGAGATCATTGATCATCGAGCGCCAATCATCAAATGGATAAGTTCACATGGTGAGACCCCGAGACTTTAGGGATTAGGAAAAAGATAAGTTCAACGTCGAGTACCAAAGCCCCTTTGTAACTGTAGATATCAGTGGAGGATGTGAACCGTTGATCCCCTCCACTGTTCAACGATATGGGCATTTGACAACACTTTGGAACTCCCAAAATCTGGGAAACTCCGAAGTTTCAAAACCTTTGCTAACGTAGGCTCTTAGCTCCTGGTTTTCAGCCCAAGGTCATGATGAAGAGCCTGCTAATTTGTTCAAGCGCATAGTGAGAGATGTAAGTTTTGGGGAAGATGATTAAGAGGGTTTTGATTAAGTAAGGGACTTAAAAATGAACTAGGGAAAGAGAAAATATGATGCCCCATCCCCAGCAAGGGTATTTAGGGGTTGGGTGTGTTACAAATTGGTACCAGAGCATGGAAACAAAACTTGTCCTGCTTGGGATCATGTATGAGTCACATAGAAATATTATTAGAGAACTTATGTGGTAAGACCCTACCTTACCCCCTTTCTATAAGAAACTTTTCCGAACCTCTATTGAAGAGGGTAACAAAAACTTCTACTATTGATAGATGCTTTGGAAGTTTGCACTGTAGGTTTCTAATGTTTCCAAATAAAGAATTGACTTCACCTTGCAATGATATGTGTTGTTCACGAATTGGTAGATTAGTAACTAACAGAAAATGTTTTATCAACACTCAAGTAGTCAGTGAACAACATGAGAAATACAACGTAAAGGATGGTGACACATAAGGAGTTGGGGGAGAGCTCCCACAATAGAGAGGAAAAATATGATGAAAGGAGGGTGCTGGAAAGGCCTCCAAATTTGGTTGAAACTGGAAGAAGCCTCATGGAAGAATTATATAGTTATAAGGCTGACAATGAAAGGATGATCAAGGAGCAGGAAAAGAAGACATAAATTAATGCAGTCCTACTGCAAAGTATATTAGATATACAAAGGCAACTGTAACATGGTCCAACTTCCAGTCATGTGGAAAAGCATCATACTAAGAAAATTCCAAGTCCACCTGAGATACATAAGCATGGTCCTAAAAGTGGCCACGCCAGGAGGAGCACCTCAAAGAAGGCCCAACATGGAGCCAAGATACATTCAATGGAATATTCCTTTGGTGAGGACACTGACAACTCTAAGGAATCTTCTAGTGGAAAAACTAGTTCGGATTCTCAGACAAGAGGAAAGAAGAGGAAAAACTCCAAGAGTCGTGACCCTGAAGAATTCAAGAAAGCCAAACCACCCACGTTCGATGGAGATATTAAGAAGTGGGAAGAAGAAAATTTTTGGCTACTTGACTTGAAGAAGTACTTCAGAGTCCATGACTACTCTAAAAACTTAAAGGCTCAGATAATCCTTTTCAACCTGAATGGGAAGGCTTCCATTTGGTGGGAGGACCTTAGGAATGTGAAAGGAGTCCATGAGAAGGACTTGTCATGGAAACCATTTGATAAATATGTCAAGAAGAAGTACTTGTTAGAAAATTACTTTGATGGGAATACCAAGGAGTTCTATGAACTCAAGTTGGGACATCTCACCATAGATGAGTATATCAACAAATTTATCGAGCTGATGAGGTATGTGCCCTACATAAAGGATGAAAAGGTAAATACACAAGGATTTATTAGTGGCTTACCTTAGTCCTATCGAGACAAAATTGAGTTTGATGAGCCAAATACCTTAGAAGATACTATTTGAAAAGAAAGGTATTTCTATGAGCAATTCAAGAGTAAGACATAACCCCATGAATACTAGAAGAATAAAATCAATTCAGGATTCAAGAAGAAGGGGTTTAAACCCTCAAAATTTAAGAACCCTGGTAAGAGCTCTAGGACGAGCCTTCCTGCCAGAAGTGTGTATCAGCAAAATTTTCCATCCCAGAGTGGAAATAAACCATTTAGAGTAGCTACAAGTAAGAATTATCACAAAAAGAGAGAGACCTTGAAATGTTGGGGTTGTGGAGAGGAACATCTGTTGAGGGATTGTCCACATAGGCAACAGAACCCCAGAAGGGTCTACAACATCCAAGAGGCTACCACAAGCAATGATGTGGTTAGGAGCCCGCCACAAATTTATGAAGCTTTGGATAATAGACAAGATGATCACCAAGCTTCAGTGGTGGAGACGGAAGGTATGGTTTCCAACCAACCCGTTTCCATTTTAATTGACCCTGGTTCTAATTTGAGTTATGCTACCCCTCAAACTGTTGATAAATGTAAATTGCAACAAGTTAAACATTTTAAATCATGGCTAGTACAACTAGCCATTGGAACCAAAAGAAAAGTAACATAGCTCATACTATCATGTCGATTTTTCATGAGTGGGTTGCCCACCCAAAAAAACCTAAACATACTTCCTCTAGGATATTATGACCTGTTGATTGGCATGGATTGGTTGGATGCCCACAAAACCAAGTTGGATTGTTACAGTAAAAAATTAGAGTGTGAAAATGAAGAAGGAAGGAGGGTAACCCTACAAGGGATTCAAAATCTTGTCTCAGTGAGACAAATATTTGCCCTCCAAGTGAAGAAGTGTTGCAGGAAGGGATGTCCTTTGTATGAAATACAAGTACTAAACTCTGTTGAGAATTACAAAGCCATCCTAGAGAACCATCCCATATTAAGAGGATATAAATATGTATTCCCATAAGAGGTACCAGGTCTACCTCTAAGAAGGGATATTGAATTTTCAATAGAACTTGTACCAGGAGCAATGCCATTGTCTAGAACACCCTATAGAATGAGTACACTAGAGCTAGTTGATCTCAAACTCCAGCTGAAGGAGATGTGGGACAAATGATACATAAGGCCTAGTGTATCTCCATGGGGAGCACTAGCCTTGTTTTTGAAAAATAAAGATGAAACACTCAGATTGTGAATAGATTATAGATAACTCAATAGGATGACCATCAAGAATAAGTATCCATTTCCAAGGATTGATGACTTGTTTGACCAATTAAGGGGTGGTACCATCTTCTCCAATATTGACTTGAGGTCTGGATACCATTAGGTTCGAATTAAAGATGAATATATCCACAAGACAACCTTTAGGACAAGATATGGTCACTATGAATTTGTGGTGGTTCCATTTGGGCTTACCAATGCACCAACCACTTTTATGTGCTTAATGAATAACGTATTCAAAAAGTTCTTGGATAGGTTTGTATTGGTTTTCATTGATGATACCCTAATATATTAAAAGGATAGACAAGATCATGAAGAAAATCTCAAGCTAGTACTCCAGGTACTAAGAGAACATCATCTCTATGCTAAGCTCAGTAAGTGTGACTTTTTCCAAAAACAAGTCCACTACCTAGGCCATGCCATTTCTGAGGAAGGAGTGGTAGTTGACCCTGAAAATATTAAATCCATCAGGGATTGGCCTACCCCAAAGGATGTTTCTGATATCCGATCCTTTATGGCCCTAGCATGATACTATAGGAGATTCATAAAAGGATTCTCCAAGATTGGTTGCCCAATCACCTCCCTTCAGAAAAAGGGGGATAAATTCATTTGGACATTAGAATGTGAAGAAATATTTCAAGAGATGAAATACCTTTTAACCAATGCGCATGTGATGAAGATTTCATACCCAAAGAAGGAGTTCCTTGTGTGTACATATGTATGAAAGGAAGGGCTCGGAGGAGTCCTTATGCAAGAAGGACATGTCATTTTCTACGAATCCAGAAAATTGAATGAGCATGAAGTCAACTATGTGACCCATGATATGGAATTGACTGCCATAGTGCATGATTTAAAAATGTGGAGGAATTACCTCTTAGGTAGAATATTTGTACTTATGATAGACCGTAGTGGGTTGAGGTATTTGTTTGACTAACCAAATCTCAATGTGAGACAAGCTAGGTGGATGGCTCTCCTTAGTGATTTTGATTTTGAAATCAAACATATAAAAGGAAATGAGAATAGGGTGGTTGATGCCCTTAGTAGAAGTATGAAATTGGTTCAATTGGTAGTTATAATCACCAGTGAATCAGACATCAAAGAGAGGGTAAAAACTACACAATAAACAGATGCATTTTTCAAGACCGTGACATCATACCTAAAGAAAGAGCCCACATGGCTGAAGTATGAAGGTTATTAGATGATTAATGATGACTTGATGAATTACAAGGGAATATTATACATTCCAAATTGTGATGAATTGAAGAGGTTCATAATGGATGAACTACACAAAATACCATATACTGGTCATCCTGTTTATCAGAAAATGATCACGACCACTAGGAAACTATTCTATTGGTCTGGAATGAAAAAAGGACATAGTTGATTACTTAGCTAAGTGTCTAGAATGTCAGCAAGTCAAGGCAGAGTACCGACACCCAACAAGACTATTGCAGCCCCTACCAATTCCCGAATGGAAATGGGAAACCATCTCCATGGATTTCATCACAAGATTACCAAGATAAACCAAACAGAACAATGCCATCATGGTAGTTGTGGAAAAACTGAGCATGGTTGCTCACTTCATACCCGTCAAGTCAACTTGAAAAGAAATAGATATTGCCAACATCTTCATGAAAGAGATATTTAGACTGCATGGCATGCCTAAGTAAATTATATCCGACAGAGATACACAGTTTACTTTAAACTTTTGGAAATATATGTTTGCTGGTTTTGAAACCAAATTGCTCTTTAGTACAGACTATCACCCTCAAATTGATGGGAAAATAGAGAGGGTAAACCAAGTATTTATAAGACATGCTAAGGATGCATGTAATGCATCAACCCAAGAAGTGGGAGGACTACCTACCACTGGTATAATTTGCTTACAACAATTGCTATCAAGAGTCATTAAAAATGAGTACTTTTGAAGCCCTTTATGGAAGTCAATGCAACATTCCAATAAACTGTAACAACCCAGTAGACAGAGTTACAATCGAGCCAGATATGCTAAAGGAAATGGAACAACAAGTGATTCAGATCAGGAAAAATCTGAAGATATTCCAGGATAGACAAAAGAGCTATGCAGACCTGAAAATGATTCCTAGAGAGTTCAAAGAAGGGGATCATGTGTATCTTCAAGTTAGAACAAGGAGGAGATCCTTGAGGATGAGATCTTGTGCCAAGCTGGCACCTTAGTATTGTGGACACTTTGAAGTTTTGGATAGAGTGGGACCAGTAGCCAATCGACTAGCACTTCCTCCCACAGTGAAGGCACATAATGTTTTCCATTTTTATTTATTAAAGAAGTATGTACATCATTCTAATCATGTTATTGACCGATCTATGATTCAGGAGGCACCTGAGGTAGAATTCCTGCCAGAACCTCACTACATAATATAGAAGAAGGAAACCCCACTCTGGAACATAACCATTGCACAGGTCAAGGTGCAGTGGAAACACTTTGGCCCAGATGAGGCTACATGGGAAATGGAGGATTCCATGAGACAAACATATCCATTTTTGTTTACTTCTGTACATATAAAGGACATCGATAGATAGAACATCGAGGACGATGTTCCTTTAAGGGGGAGGGGATTGTAATACCCATGTTTCCCCCAGTTTGTAAATATAACTATAACTGGCCAAGAGACTATGTCAGACCAAATATGTGTGAATTTTTGATTTAATGAACCCTTGTATAAAAGGGTCAATGTATGAATTTCTGTTATTAATAGAATTTGAATATGTGTTGCACAATTGCTGAAAGGGGTAAAGTTTTCCAAGATAGACCATGGATGATATGAGAGATATGGTGAAGGGAAAACCAAGTATGGTTGAGATGACCCTCACTAGACCAATACCTACTGGGTTTAATTACTCAACAATCCTCCGACCTAGAAATGCATTACTAGTAAGGTTGGTATTTGGAAGGCCGTCCTCAAGAGTTAATGAGGAGATGGGGAATGGTACCCATCTGTAAGGCTTATGGGCATGAACATGAATTGGGATTTATACCCACATAGCCTTGCTAAGGAAGGAAATAAATGAGGTAATTTGGGGACAGAGAGATCTGCGAGATAGAAGAGTAGAGAAAACACTCTCCTGGGAAGAGAAGGGAAGCATACTTTGACTTGGAAGTTGAAAGAAAAAAATGAGCAGTAAGCTTGTTTTGTCTTAAAGAAGCCATGGAAATGGTTTTTCTACAAGCTAATAAATGAGGTTGATGAGTGATTGAGGAAGTAATCATGTAGACCTTGTTATCACATAGTTTGTAGCTAGGATAAAAGGCTAGGATATAGAGGGCCAAACTGGTGTAACAGGAACCTATCCCACCCAATGTCACCAAGATGGGATGGTTCTTTCTCTTTAGGAAGGTGAGGCCTAGGGGAGACATCCCCGGTGACCTAGGGCTTTGAAGAGGCTAAAGGATAATCAGACAATGACAAGTTTTCCCCTTCACAGATCACCACCAAAAATAGATAGTCCTGGATAAAAAGCCAATAATAAAGTGAATCCCCAATGAAGGACACCTGCCTAGAACAATACAACAACAAACCAATACTTGCAAGCTTATTTCAATGGGTTAGTACTTCACATCAATCAGGAACTATCTAATAATCAATATAAGCAATTTGAAAGTAAATGTTGACGAAGTCAATGTTTACACAATAGCAATGAAAAGATAATGTCACTTCACCAATAAATACTAGAACGATGTGGCATTCAATGTAACCAATCAATACTTTATTTAATTAATGCCTTAACCACCATTTAATTGCTCATAAAGTGAAACGTTGCTGCAATAAAGATGAAATATTCAATGATGACGTCAACAACTTAGGGTAAGTAGGTTAGTCTAGGCTAGGGTTAGTGTAGTTAGGGTTTCAATTCAAAGGGTTTGAGAGTGTTTGGATCCAATTCTACATCAACATTTGAGGCTTTAGATCAGTGCCTTAGGGTTTAATGGATTCATGAATGAAGAACGCAAGAGTTGAAGGAGGTGAGATTTTAAAGGACTATAGGGATAAGTTTTGAAGTGATTATAAAGCAGGGCTTCAAAATCATAACCCTAGGGGAGAGAGGCTCACTCCAGTGTTGCTAAAGCAAGGCCTCATGCTCTCTCCTCCTTCCCGATAAACAACTAGCTCAAAATAAAAAAAATCAAGACAAGAGGGCTTAAAGAGGGAGAGTGTTTCTAAGGCAAGGCTCTTTCATCAAACCCTAAAATAAAACAACCCTAGGTGTAAATGACCTAGGCATGGGACGTCCTCTTCCTCTTGAAATCAAAATGGTACGGCTAGCGAAAGGGAGGAAGAAAAATGAGTGTAGATATGGCTAGGATCTCTTCTTCTTCTTCAATGGCTGAAGGCTTTTCTATCGGGGGACATGAGACAAGGACCTACTTGTGTGCTTGTCACCTAGGGTTTTTATTCAAAAAATTATAAATACATGTAAGAAAATAAGACTACAACCATTCAATCAAGACGTTTTACAGAAAAATACTTATAATTCATCAAGAAATAATCATGCAAACCCTATTTGTAACACCTTCCTTCAAGAAAAACACCATAAAATGCCAAAAATCTCTTCCTTCAACAAGTGTGCCTTCCTCAAATCAGCCAATAACCCAAATAGGCACTAAAAATCAGACCTCATGGTGACCTGGGCCTAGCCTCCCTAAAGGGAAAGAACCTACCCATCGTGGTGACATTGGGTGGGATAGGTTCCTGTTACGCCAGTTTGTCCTTCTACATTATAGCCTTTACTCCTAGCTACAAATTGTGCGATAATAGACCTCCTTGCTTGGAGTAGAGAAAACCAGACACCCAGTTCTTGTGGGAGAAGGAGAGTAACCTTTGTCCCTGACTGTTGTGGATAAAAGAGAAAGAATCTCTCTCAGAGCATCATGGTCTAGCTCGGGGGTGGCCAGTGGTAAATTCATTAGGAGTGGTTGTGCATATGGTTGGGAGGAAACAAACACCCCTTTCAAAAGTTGCTTCACATTTTCCAGTTATGATAAGTATTTTCATACTCTGTGTATTATATTGGATGTGATGATGAAATGTTTGTGTTTATAATTCGGTCTTTCAGTATTTGACAGTGATTAGAAGATATTTGTGATTTCTGTAAATTGTAATATCTATATGATTTTTCAATTTATCTCATTTTTGCTGCTAGAATAGTTATGAGATGTGAATCCACATGAGAGAGGGGATAGGGTTGACTAAAACGTCTAAGCCTTGCCAACCCCGTGAATTTCACCTTAGCTGGAATGTTAAGTTCAAGTATATGGGAGAACGGTGTTTTCCTTCAGAATAACCATCCATCGGACCGAGGGCTCATGCCCATGTCTTTAACTCAATTTCCGCTAAAGGATTAGCACTTCGCCCCTAGAATTTCCAAAGTATCTATGTGACCGAGGTCTGGGAACCCTGCGCTAGTCCAAAAAGGGGCTAGCTCTTTCGAGACTTCAGGACTTGTGACTCCAAAATCCTCGAAAGTAGCCAAAGGCCGAAGTCGCGAATCGACGAGGACCATCGATATAGGGATATTGTATGGATCTCTCTCGGTCGTTAGATCTGACATAGGAAGGGAAGCGTTAAACGCTTTGGCAAAGTCTTACTTCAGAATATTTGGAATGGTCTAGCATCGAAACTCCTGAATATCAGAGTCACGAAGTTAATATGAACCGTTGAACTGGAGGGATAGGTGTCCACAGATCCATGATTATCCGAGAGTCCGAGTATTCAACGATTTAGAAACACGTGAGTTTTCCCTGAAGGTATGCAATCTCGAGTAAACCATGGCCATAGATGCTAGGTACACGTGGAAATAGATTTTGCATGGTTCGACAAGAAAGTCAGGAGATACACACCGAACTCCCGAACGCTGAACTACCGAAGTGACAAGGACTGTTGGATGAAGGGTTTTCGAGGAGTGAAAACTGTGAAGTCACGAATGTCGAAGTAAATCTCGACCGTTGGTCGAAGAGGACACGTGGAGAAAGATCCTAGAGTCCAGAGACTTAGCTCTTCGAGGGATTTTCATTGAGAGGCTTTGGTAAGATCTGAAGCCGGAGCCATGAAGTAATGAGAATCGTATATCTATGGATCTATGTGGAACCTTGCGGATGGTTAGATTGAAGGACTAAGCAGTTATTGGTCTATGATGATGTGGCTCGTTGATGTCATCCCAGGTGACATGGACCTACTTTACGCATGCCACATGTCACCCAATTTTGGATGATTCACATACCCATTATTCTTATTAGATCATGACATGTGTCACCCCCTATCGAGGACACGTGTCACCCCTTGACCATCGCTGCATGATAGTTTCTTGTTTGTGGATTCCTAGCCTACATGGTTGGTGACGTGTATGGAACTCTAAGAGTTTGGATATCTTTGGGAGTTTGGAAGATGTGGGGCGTGGTACAATAGAGGAATGTCCAATACAAATCATTGAACATCGACCATCGAAGGGCCAAGGCCACGTCGTGAGATATCGAGAGTTCGAGAGTTGAGGCATAGTGTGGTAAAAAGGATTGCTCGACGGAGATCGTTGAATGGATAAGGCCACGTGGTGAGACCTCGAGACTTCAGGGATTAGGAAAAATATAAGTTCAACGTCGAGTACTGAAGCCCCCTTGTAACCGTAGATCTCAGCAGAGGATGTGAACCGTCAATCCCCTCCGTTGTTCGACAATATGGGAATTTGACAACACTTTGGAACTCCCGAAGTTCGAGAAACTCCAAAGTGTCAAAACCTTTGCTAACACGGGATCTTAGCTCTCAGTTTTCATCCTGAGGTCACGAGGAAGACACCACTAGTTGGTTCAAGCACAAAGTGAGAGATGTAAGTTTCGGGGAAGCTGATTAAGAGGGTTTTTCTTAATAAAGGGACTTAAAAATGAACCAGGGAAAGAGAAAATCTGATGCCCCATCCCTATAAAGGGTATTTAGGGGTTGGGTGTGTTACATCATAATGCAAAGCACATTTGGCTAGTGAGTTCAAGATGAAGGACATTGGCTTGATGCATTATTTCTTGAGGTTACAGTTATGGCGGGTATTGGGAGAGATCTTTCTTGGACAAGGGGAGTATGCAGTAGAGATCTTGGGGAGATTTAGAATGGAGGACTATAAAATGATGGCTACACCTATGATTACCAATATGAAGAAGATTGACACTTCAAATTCATATTTGGTGGATCCCATGATATAATGACAGCTGGTAGGGTCCTTGATTTAGTTGGTCAACACTAGGCCAAACATTTGTTTTATTGTGAACACCTTGAGTCAGTTCATGGTAGAGACAAGGCAGGTGCATTGGATTGCAAAAAAGCATGTGCTTAGGTACTTGAGAGATACATAGGAGTATGGATTGATATATCTTGGAGGATATGGAGTATATTTGTAGGGGTATATAGACTCGGATTGGGCATGCAATGTAATAGACAGAAAGAGCACCTCGAGGTGTCACTTTATCTTGGGATCAACAATGATCACTTGGTTCAGAAAGAAGAAAACTTATGTAGCACTTAATTCAGTAGAGGTAGATTATATGGGAGCGAGTATGGCTATCTATGAAGCCATTTGGATTTGCAAATGCTTATAGGTTTATTTGGTCATGAGTTGGAGCCTACGATGATATACTTTGATAATCAGAGTTATATCAAACTCTCTGAGAATCCAGTATTCCATGATGTTGGGTATGTGTTATATTCTTTGCACGACTAGATCTAGTGTCTACTATGTTGCGAATGGTGTACGAGAGTTCAAGGTAAATGCCCCCGAAAATTTGTTTTTGCCTCGGGAAATGTGTCACATTTTTTCCTTGTTTTTTGCGTTTCCTTGATTTTCGTTTCCATTGTTGGGTAGTTTTTCGACACATGGTTTTTGCCGATGGTTTTCTATTTCGGTTAAGGATTTAGGGTTGTTGACTAATCCAGGTCATTGGGTTAGGGTTTTGGATTCTGCTGGCTCCTATATGTATATTGTATTGTAAACAATGTATCATTATGAATGAATATATAATATGTTGGTTTTACCGGTTTGGGTTTCCAGGGGAAAAATCTTTGTGTAATGTGTGTATTTTATGTTCTTTTATTGAAAATCTATTTGCAGTAAAATATTATACAAGGTTAAAATATACATTTTGTATTAGAGCTTTGTTGTCTTCAAGGGGATGCCTTTTTAGTCAATGGTTTGGCTCGAGATTGTGATAAGCCTTGTTACAGTGGGAGATCTGTGGTATTGATTTTTAAGGTGAAAATAAATGGCGATTAGTTCAAAAATGGAGATTGATAAGTCTAATGGGAAAATTTTTGAGCTGTGGAAGCTTAATATGGAAGATATGTTGGTGGACAAAGATCAGTGGATTGTAGTGGATCTAGGTACTACCCCTATAGGAACTTCACCAGATGACTGGAAAAAGTTGGATCAGAAGGCGAAGAGAACAATCCGACTGTGTCTCTTAGATTCAGTATTATTGAATATGTCAGAGGAAGATACAACCAGAGATTTATGGGATAAGTTGGGGAAGTTGTATCAGTATAAGTCCTTAGTAAATAAACTTTACTTGAGAAAGAAGTTGTATAACCTGAGGATGAGAGATGGAGACTTGGTGGTAGAGAATTTGAACACCTTCAATATTTTGGTAAGTCAGTCAGTATTTGTTGAGATTAAAATTTCAGATGAATATACGTGTATCAGTTTACTGTGCTCTTTATCAAACTCGTGGGATAGTCTGGTTGTGGCCATAGGTAGTAATACAACTGCCTTGAAGTTTGATGAAGTGGTCTCATCCTTATTGTTAGAGGAGATGAGATGAAAGAACATGGAAGGATAGAGCACAAATGCATTATTTGCAAGAGGATGCTTCCAT
This sequence comes from Picea engelmannii, assembly GCA_009831015.1. Classification (NCBI taxonomy): domain Eukaryota; kingdom Viridiplantae; phylum Streptophyta; class Pinopsida; order Pinales; family Pinaceae; genus Picea; species Picea engelmannii. The sequence goes on from ML777735.1 coordinate 544,408, forward strand.
AAAAGAAATAGATCTAAGTCCTCAAGTAGGAGATCTAAGTCTAAGGGTAGATCTAAATCTCCCAGAAATTTTGTAAAGGTATGTTGGAGATGTGGATAAGAAGGGCACTAAAAGAAGTAGTGTAGATCCAAAATTGAGCAAAAGAAGGGATCTAAAGAAGCTTCTTATACATAATAAAAGACTTCCAAGCAAGAAGGAGGGGATGTGCACTTGGATTCTTCAATCACACATTGAAATCATGAGGCATGGTTGGTTGACTCAGGTGCATCCTTTCATATGACTCCCCACAGGGAGTGGTTCTGTGAATATGAAAGGTATGATGGAGGTAATGTTTTCCTAGGTGATGACTTGACAAATAGAATCATAGGATGAGGAAAATTCAAGTTGAGGCTCATATATGGAAGGATTAGAACACTACATGGTGTTCTACAGATCCCAGGTTTGGCCATAAATTTGATTTTTGTAAGAAAAATGAACGATGTAGGGGTAAAAGCAATATTTGAAAAGGAAACATGTAGGATGGTTCGAGGAGAAATGGTGTTGCTGAAGGGATTTCGGTTTGGAAGTCTGTATAAGATGCAAGGAATCACTATTAGTGATGGGTGTAATAGTTCCATTGTTCCTGATATTGTAGTTGAATAAGAAAGAACTCCTACAATCACTGGAGAAAAGGATATGTTGTAGCATCAAAGACTGGGGAATATCAGAGAGAAGGGTCCTTGACTACTACACGGTAAAGGTATGGATGAAGGTATGTCTAAATTCTCTCTGGATTTTGATTTCTGTGAACATTGTGTATATGGGAAGAAAAATCGGGTAAGATTCCCCTCTGGTGCAACGAGGGAAAAATGAATTTTACAGCAATTTCACAGTGATGTGTTTGGACTTGTGTCAGTTCCATCATTGGGAAAATCTATGTACTATGTCTCATTTATAGATGACTTCTTGAGGAATACTTGGATATATTTCCTCGGGAAGAAATATGAAGTCTTTGACAGGTTTAAAGATTTTAAGGTTCTTGTTGAGAATCAAACAGAGAAAAGAATTAAGGTGTTGAGGACAAATAATGGCAAAGAGTTCTACGGGAATGAATTTGAAGAATTTTGTAAGAAGTGCGATATAGAAAGGAAAAAGACTACTCCATATACACCTCAGCAGAATGGAGTCGCAGAAAGGATGAACAAGACATTGATGGAAAACACAAGGTGTGTGCTCAGTGTTGTTGGGTTAGGGCAAGAATTTTGGGTAGAGGCATTGGGTACTGCATGTTACCTGGTCAACATATCACCCTCATCAGTGCTAGATGACAAGATTCCACAAGAGGTATGGATTGGTAGGAAACCTTCTCTCACACATCTCAAGGTATTTGGATTTGCGGCCTATGTTCACGTTCCAAAGGAAAACAAGAGTAAGCTAGATAAGAAGGATGAAAAGTGTATCTTTATTGGGTATAAATATGGTCTCAAAGGTTATAAGCTTTGGAACCCAAAAAATAATAAGGTTGTGTATAGCCGAGATGTGGTATTTAGAGAAATGAAGGATGTTGTTAAACAAGAAGTCATACCAAGTAAGGAAGAACCAGAGAAAATATAGTTTGATTTAAAGGATGATTAATCAGACCCTACATAAGAACATGAATAAGAAGAAGAAGATCCTCATACTCCAATATTGAGGAGATTGGTTCGAGAAAGAAGGCTACCAGAAAGTATACTCCATTTGATTTTTGTTCAAATTTTTCTTTGTCTATTAATGATGATGATCCTAGAACTGTCAGGGAGATAGTGGATTCAGAGGATGGAAAGCTCTAGAAAAAGGCCATGGATGAAGAAATGGTAGCCTTGGATAAGAATGAGGCTTGGGATCTAGTGGAGTTGTCGACTGGAAGAAATCCCATTGGTAGAAAATGGGTATTTAAAAAGAAGATGAATGTAGAAGGAAAAGTGGAGAAATACAAAGCTCGATTAGTAGCAAAGGGTTATTCCCAGGTTGAGGGAATTAATTTTGGTGAGATTTTTTCTCCTGTTGCCAAGTTAACTTCTATAAGATTTATGTTATTTGTTTCTGTTGCATTTGATTTTGAAGTAGGAACAGATGGATGTGAAGACAACATTCCTACATGGGGATCTGGAAGAAGAAATATGTATGAAGTAGTCGGAAGGCTTTTCTCTGAAGGGGAAGAAGGAGCTAGTATGCAAGATGAAAATGTCTCTGTATGGTTTAAAATAATTACCAAGGATGTGGTATCAAAAATTTGATACCTATATGTTGGGACTTGGCTTCATAAGAAGCAAAAAGGATCACTGTGTGTATTTTAAATTAATTTGTGATCATTTGATTTATTTGGTCTTGTAAGTGGATGACATGTTGTTTATAGGAAACAACACGGAGATTATCCAAGATGTGAAAATTGTTGTCCTCTAAATTTGACATGAAGGATCTCGGTGATTCATAGTTCATTTTGGGCATAGAAATTAAAAGAGATCGGAAAAAGAGGAAACTCTGGTTAAATCAAAGAAAACATGTTGAGATAATATTGTAGAGGTTTAATATGCAGGAATGTAAACCAGTCAAGGTCCCTATTCATGTTGGTGAAAATTTATTTGCGGATCAGTGTCCCAAGACATAGGAAGAGAAGGAGGACACGTCTCGTGTTCCATATGCGAGTGAAGTTGGAAGTTTGATGTATGCAATGGTATGTACTAGACCGGACATTGCACATGTAGTGGGAGTTTTGAGCAGGTATATGTCAAAGTCAGGGAAGGAGCATTGGACATCTGTAAAAAGGGTTTCCAGGTATTTACGTGGCACTGATAGCTATGGATTGTGCTACCAAAGAAGACCAGGATTGGGCAAAGTGTTGGACATACATGGATTTGTGGATGCAGATATACAAGCGAGTATGTGTTTAACCTGTTTGGAGGAGCAATCCATTGGATGAGCAAAATACAGGTTGTAGTGGCACTTTCAACTACAAAAGTTGAATAAATGGAAGCCACTCATGCAAGTAAGGAAGCAATATGGTTACAAATATTGTGTTCAGGTATTGGGTTGGTACAACAAGATGTAAGGATAGATTGTGATAGTTAGAGTGCAATTTTTCTAGTGAAGAACCTGACCTATCATTCAAAGACAAAGCATATTGATATTTAATATCACTTTGTGAGAGACATGGTTGAAGAAAAGAAAGTGTTGTTGATGAAGGTGGACACTTTGAAGAATGTTGCAGATTCATTAAAAAAATCTGTGAGCACTGAGAAGTTATCTTGGTGTAGAGGATCCATGGGCATTGCTACCCTGTATTGTTGACTATGTAACCTTGTAACCCCTTATATGCAAAAAAAACAACAAGTGGGAGAATTTTGGGTATGTGTTATATTCTTTGCACGACTAGCTCTAGTGTAGGCTACATTGCATCGAGCGTGCAGGGGGGTTTGAGGGGGTTGCATGGGGGTGATATCCCCCCTGTGGGGGCGTTCGAGGGAAGCACCCCCGAGAATTTTTTTCCTCAGGAAACGTTTCATATTTTTTCCTCGTTTTTTGTGTTGTCTCGATTTTCGTGTCCATTGTTCGACAATTTTTCGACACATTTTTTTTGCCGATGGTTTTCTATTTTCGGTTAAGGAATTAGGGTTGTTGACTAATCCAAGTCATTGGTTCAGGGTTTTGGATGCCATTGGCTTCTATATCTATATTGTATTGTAAATAATGTATCAATATGAATGAATGTAGAATATGTTGGTTTTCTCGGTTTAGGTTTCCAGGGGAAAAATCTCTGTGTAATGTGTGTATTTTCCATTGTATATTTTATGTTCTTTTATTGAAAATATATTTGCAGTAAAATAATGTACAAGGTTAAAATATACACATAACAGGTCCAAGCATATTGATATCATATATCACTTCATTCGGGATGGGATCTAGAAAGAAGCAGTGAATCTTCAATATATTTCCACAGGTGAGCATGTTGCATATATTCTGACCAAGCCCTTGGAGAAAGGGAATTTTGTATTCTTCAGAGACAGACTTGGAGTGGTGCAGAGTACCTTCCTCACTAAGAGGGAGTATTGATGTTAGTGGTAGCATCAGACATGTATTTCCGCACAGGTCTATGTGTCTAGACATGTGGAAATCGTCCAAATCCTTCTACTCTTGAATTTACTTCAATTAAAGGAATTATTAAAGTAATTTTTTTTTATTAACTAATTATGTAATTAGTTAATTGAGTTATTTAAGAAACATGCTAAAAGTACTTAGCATGCAACATGTAATCTAAATCTCAAGTGAGTGTGAGAAGTAATCTCAATCGTAGATATCTTTTGAGATTAGAAATATATTATAACTCATGATTATATAAGAAAGGCTAGGGTGAAGGAGAAAGACACTTGACACTTGACACTTGACAATTTCAATGATATCTTAGATAGGGAAGGAGAAGGACTTACATCTAGAGATTAGGTCAAGGAGAAGAGAGAACATAGGCTTATGCATGTGGGTTTCAGTCTGAGGAAGACACATGAGAGTTTTGAATCATACAAAACTTGTCGTACAAGTTTTCCGTATGGATACGCAGTTCACAATGCAGACAGTCGTGTATATATGTGATTCGCAAGAAGGTGAATCACGTATGCCTAAAAATCATGCAAGAACTGGCCGTACATCAAGTCATACCTTACCAAGTTAGTCTACAATTGTATTTCTCTCAGTGGGCCATTATCCCTATTACGAGAGCCCTTATTTTAGCATAATAAATCATTCTCAACACTATTTTTCCCTACGGGGTTTTTCCAAGGGTTTATACCCGAAAATTTTGGTGTTCTTATGTGTTTGATTTGATTTCCTTATTTATGCTTATGCTACATGTTTAGTTGATTACTCAGTTGTGCTTTTAGTAGATAAAGTGATTTTTTTGAGCTAATTGTCGAGTGTAGAGTAGGAGAAATTTCAACACTATTTCCATCAAGAGGGCCATTATCGAGTCTTTCAAGTTGTTCTTGATCCTTGATTCTTGAATGTGAGGGTCCTGATAGTTCCTTCAAGGGTATTTGTTGTTCCAACTTTTTTTAGTGATTTTCTTTTTTCTTCCCCCCTAATGTGTTTCAGTGTGCCATGGATCTGACTACATGTTGAGATTCTTCTTAGCGGTGTCTTCATTACTCCTTACTTTTTCCACGATGAGAATCCTATGCTTCTTTTATGTTGGGCTTGCCCCAAAAATTATTATTGGAGTTGACCTGTCAAGATTACCTGTTTTGGTATCTTTAGTGGTATGGTTCCTTGAACTATGGTGTATAATCAAGAGTCAAAATTCCCCCTAAATAATGGCTATAAATACAGTCATAGTCTCGATTTATTATCAACTAAGATTAACATACATGGAATGCATTTATTCATTCATACAAAATCATAAACATATCATTTCACTTGTAACCATAATTCATTTAAACATAAGAGAACACACCCCAATCAATAACAACACAACTTACAGTGGGAGAAACCTCCTTATGATGCAAAAAAACCCACTTTCACCAATAGAAATATTTATCTCAACTAGTCTATTGCAATTTCACCAAAACTACCCTTTTATTTTTGCAACAATCATGATTATGATTGCTTTAGACAAACATAACCATGTTTGATAGATATAGATCCAAATTATCATTCGATTACAACCAAACATGCTATTTCAACTACAACAATAACTTCCACACACACACACACACACACAACACACATATGATCTATTAGCTTGCTTAGTTATCTTGATAACCAAGAAAACCCCTCCTTTGTGCTTGCTTAACCCCATACATGGTTACCTAGGTGACGGTTGGGGTATCTACCCCCATCAATTTTTTTTTTATTATTTTGTTTAATTTTATTAATATGCTTAGTTTTGATGTTTATTTAATATCAACATAAAACTTAACATCTTCAACATAGGTATTATTATTTTCATCCATAAATGTATATGTAGATGTTATGATAGACATTATAAGGGACATTATAGTAGTTATATGAAAAGATGTTTAAGATGGAATCTACAACGTCTAATGTTAAACCATTAGTCATGGAATCAACCATTTAATGAGGTGTCGATGTAACAAGATTTATTAGACATTGCCCAAAATTGTGTACTAAAAGTGGGAGCCAAATACCAACTTGAATCTGTAAGCATAAGCTCCTTAGAAGAAGTGATTGAACTTCATCACGTGTGTGTAGTGACTCCATAAGCTCCTTGTAGTGCATATTCATTATGTTAAGGTTTAAGTTATTATTAGGTTTCTTTTCAATTCACTAGATAACCATAGCATAGATAGGATCACTTAAAAATACACAATCACAAGAGACACATCATTTATCCTAGGAAGCCCTCATGGGGGAGAAAACCCAGCAAAAACTTCCTTAATATAGATAGCCAATGCAATGCCAAGAGAATAAAACAAACAATACAGAAAGTCCTCTCCCAAGTATACACCTCTCTCTCTCTTCCTTCTTCTCCAACTGCAGCTCCAAAATTGCGCTCTGATGAACAAGTGAGTGAGTGAACAAATGAGGTGCTAGCCTCTCTTATTTATACAATCTGGCAGGCGTTGAACTGAGGTTTCTTTTCACTGGCAGGGACGACTTCTCATTCTGGGTGGTTATAAGCACTTTAATATATTTTGGGGGCCGACTTCTCATTTAACCTATTACAATTAGGGTTTGACCAATCCAAAAAAGGGGATTTGGTCATTTACAATACCCTACATGATCAATCCACAAAAGGGGATTGATCTTGTTATCGCCCTAACAATTTTTATCGGCATCTAAAAACTTATGAAGTTTAGCGAGACGCTATACCACAGTAGAGGTGCAATAGTGCAGGGTGCTCAGCTATATTTCGTGGCGTATGAACGAATGTAGCGGAAGTGGGAAGGGAGTATCTCGGTGGGCCATCAATCTTGAAGAATCTCAGATCTATGGTCGAAGCCTACATCAGATAAACAAATAGCACAGAACTTAACATAGCAAAGGCAGACCGGGGAAAACTACTCTGGTTTCGACGGGGACCGCGTGGCGCTCTTACACACGCATCAGGGGAGACGACGTATTGCCTGAAACCACTTTTCCTATGGCCCCAATGTCACGTGGTTTAAAATGTCATGTCGATAGCTTGCAGGGAGGATGGCAGTTGGTTAGATCACCTCACATCACCGGTCCAGGTACTTTCCCGGATGACGTACCAAAAGGATGATGTCGCATAACTAACTCGAGGCTCATCATTCGAATTAGATTGATGAAGCATGGCACACCAAGGTACTGTGACAATAATTCATGAGAAAAGTACACAAACTATCAAATCTCAGATATGAATCATTTTATCCTATTCTGGGAAATTGTCATCTTATGCGTAAGAAAAACAAGCTCGACCTGTTCTCCTAAATTCTGTAAACTCAAAGGGTGGCCAAATCAAGGTATCTGCGAAGTCTAGAAGGCATGGATAATACCCGTCAAACGGTGTTTGGAATGACTAGTTTCTCAGCTAAGGTACCAGGCAGGTCAATAAGTAAGAATGAAAGATGGGTCTTGCAGATGCTGGCGACTAAATTTCATACCAAACCTGAAACTGAGACAGAGTCGGGAGTAAAATTAAACCCCGTTATGAGGGATCTTGTCATAAATGAACACACAGACAACACCTACCACCCAACCGCAAAGAAGAAGAGGAGCAAAAGGAGGAAATCAGAGGCCAAAATCGAGATGATAGAGAGCGTCGGGGAAAATTTTGATTGGTGGAGTACCCTGGAGGAGGAAATCGCCAAGCTGAGGTGAATGCTCAGGTAAAATTTTGGTGTATTTCAGATAGTTTTGGACAGATGTCATCTTAAGACAAGGGAGTCCTAATATGACAGACTGATTACTAACGGTCCCTTTAAATAATACAATTGTTCTTCATTTTTGTAACTTGTATCTGTTTTTAGAATTATGAGGAAGTCAGAACGTTTTAAATTCCATATGAAATTCCTCTATATATGCTTGGCCTCATGAGTATAGAAGCATGGAGAAAAGAGGAGCCTGCCCTCTGTGCAGGAAAACTTTATAAATCTCTGGGACTGGAATGAATACATGGGTGTAGAGGCATATTTTGGGACTTTTTATGAAAAGATTCTAATTGGTGGTGTTATGAGTTTCGTTTTCTTTCATAGTGTGTGATTCCTATTATTCTGTATTTTCATTTTTCTTTCTTCTGTCTAAATTGAGAAACTAAAAGTCCAGAATTCATTATTCAATTCTCTCGGCTTGGTGATTTATACTATGTTCATCTCTTCTAAACCATTTAAAAATTCATTACTATAATGCTCTGATAATAGTTGTGTGTTTATTTTTCTTCTGATACCAACTAAAATTTTCAAGCATAAACTCAGAAGTCACTTCCTCATTTAGCCTTTTCCTCTTGATTGTTTTCACGATTTGGAAATGCATCCTACATTCTTGACCCCATATCCCAAAGGTCATCTTCATCTCTTCAACAACTTTATTAAAACCCCAAAACAAATCAATTCTAGCCACCGATTTCCATAGATGTATCAAGTGACATGAGAGAGCCCTCTCTGATTTGAGTAGGCTAGTGCCTCAGCTCTAAAGCTGGTTGAAATAGTTACCTATGTTGTTTGTCTATTCAACCAAACATAATTTATAGAGTGCTAACATTCTGGTGTCGTTTCCGGGGATGAAATTTAAAAATTTTCCCTGGGAAGAATGACATGGTTGAGTTCTAGGGTTTGAGAGAGGCAGACACTTAGGCACACATTGGCTGTATTCCTGCTCTGGAAACTCCACTTCGGTTCGAAGGTGACTCCACTAATAAAATAATCCTAAATTTCCAAGAGGCGAACCTGCTCTCAATACTTCAAGCCCGAGACAGAAACTTCACTGAAAGATGAAACCCCTTGACAGGGGCAAGGAAGGGCATCATGAGGGAAAACATGTACTCAAAATGGGACCTCTTACAAAGAATTTACTTTTCATTTTAAGTTGCCTCTTCTCCTTCCTTGAAAATGTCAAACGAACTTTATTTTACCTATTGTATCTTAATAATGATCATGAAAGACTTAAAATTATATTTCCTCCTCTATACGTTGCACATGCATACCCTCGCCTTGTCGTTGGTTCTGATAAAAAGGTTTCACCTAGGCCACACAATGACAATGACCAAGTTGATGAATCCCATGAGACTTAGACCAATGTCTCTCCCTCTTTTCTTGGCCCAAAACCCTCTAAGGCTCGACATAGATATATACCCTTAAAGCTACCCCAAACCCTTCATGATTTCCCTCCAAATTACTATGAGTTCCTACCTGTGTTCGACAAAGAATCGGGTATCATATCTACTGAAAAGCACATTCAAGGGTTTGAGCATTTTATAGATTTATTCGAGATTGACCACGATGATGTGTGTATGAGAGTTTTCTCTCAATCCTTGAAAGGAGACACCAAACACTGGTTAAAACACTTACACCCAGAAACCATCAGCTCATGGGTGGAATTGAAGAAGTTTTTTTTTTAATTTTGGGGCAAGGAGAAATCCTTAGAGCTGCAACTCACTGAGTTTTACGCCTTGAAAAGATGCAGCAATGAATCTATTTCTGTATTCAGTAGAAATTTCTCTAGCATCTATTATAATTTGTCCAAAGAAATGCAACCCTCTGAAGCTGCTGCCATGCTCCATTATGCAACTGCTCTTCATCCAGATTTTTCTTTCCTCATGATGGAAAGAAGACCTGGGTCCTTACAACAAATGTTTAGTGATTCTCAGGACATTCAACACAACATCCAAGCATGTAAACAAACCCAAAATGAGGAGTTGAATGTTCAAGGACATGAAAGTGAATATGAACAGAAAATAGTTGATTGGAATCTTGGGCATAGCATTGACAATATCATAGGTCCTCTTGAAGTTTCCAATGCTAATGATTTTGCAAAAAATTACATCCCACTTATTGAAAGAGGAGGTGTTGATGCATCCAATGATGAGCAGAGGGCTGATCGTTTTATGTATTCATTTGTAGATAGTCAAGAATATGAGTGTGAAAAGAAGCTTGTTGAAGAATAAGTTGATGTTCTAAGTTTGTTCTTGTTAGATGACATGACATATGTTAATGATTTGCCTATATATGATGAATATGATGATTACGATGTTGACCCCCTGGAACAATCAACCACATGTTCTCTATCATAAAATGTTCCTTTTCAACAGTATAATGAAAGCAATCAGGCTGCATATCACAATTACAAAGAAGAAAGTATTGAATCAGCTGAAGGGAATTCCTTACCTCTATGCTTTTCTTCTTTCAAATTGTTGAAAGAAAATCCTAAAATCATCATCGAAGAAAAATAATTTGTGCTTATGCAAATCCATGCTAGATCAATGGAGCAGAATGACAAGATGTCACAACATTCTTTTCATGCGCTTGAAGACCCTAATGCTTGCGCTGAAATACAACCATATGTTGGCAATGAAATTGAAGACGGTTTCAAATCAGGTAGGACAACCCTACCATTATGTTTTTCTTCTTTCAAATTATTGAAGAAAAATATTTGTAGTATCTCAAGACAGGGATCCTCCAAGCATGAACGGAGTGGTGATGATAATTCTATGGACAATCACATAAAGGGTCATGTCAGCTTAGATTTGTAGTCTATGTTCAGCTATCAACCTAAAAAGGAAGAAGAAGTTGCTCCATAAAGTATTGTTCAAGGTCATTTTCTCCATCCCAAAATCAGTATGGATTCTCAACGTGAAGAGGTGTTTCAGAGTATTTTCTCTTCCCTTGAGAATGACATCATGGTTAAATTTTTAAGCAACATAGACATGGATGAAGATTCTGAAATTACATCTATGGAAGTTTCCAGCAATAAAGAAACAAATGACATAGATGAAGCAGTGTATGCCATTTGTCCGTCAGAAACACATAAAGATAATGAAGAGGCAGTGGTTTTAATCAAGTCATTTGAAAATCAAGGTTTTGAAAATCCATCCGTGAGAGCTCTAGACTGTGAAGTAGTGCATGAGCAGGAACTTATTTCTATTTATTCACTCGAAATTCAAAGTGGTTGTCATCAAACAAATTTCCAGAAATTTAATGAAACCACATCAGAGTTGTTTGATGAATAAGAGGATAGCCTTGGTGCATATTATATGGCTGTCATATTTGAAGATGTTCAAGAATATATGAATATTTTTGTTGATATGCATGGCCAAGTAGACAAACCTATCGTCGCCATTTCATTCGAAGATGTTCTAAGAACAGAAGAAATAGAGCAAAAACAACTAACACTGATGAAAGATACTTGCCTTTCGGTTTTTGCTCATCAGGGAGAAATGATTTTTCATGATTTTCAAGATCCGATGGCCATCCTATTACAGTCTTCAGTGAAGGATGAATTTGCTTCATTCATAAGCTCAGATTTTGGATTCAATTTGTTTTTTCAGCCGCCATCCTTTACGTTTTTCTACTAGCTTGAGAAAAATGTGAACAAAGGAAAATCAGGAAGCCAATTGCTTGATTGGTTGCATTGGCACTTTAGCATCACTTGAGCGAGTGGTCATACCAACAGTTTTAGGGTAGGTAGGGATGTAAAAATAAGCTTGTCGGTCAAGCATTTTCTAGTTTGAGTTTTCTAGCACTAGATACAGTCAGTTTTCAATAATGCACTCGGATGTCCCCCATGCAGTTGGAAGCAGTGCACAGAGCTTGGTAGGAGCAGGACATACACATGTTTTGGGGAACAACCCCATGGATTAGGCACGAGGTATACGAGTTATTTTCTACCTCATTGGGAGGATAACATCCCTGGTTAGAGCCAATGTTATCACCCTAACAATTTTTATCGGGATCTAAAAACTTCCGAAGTTTAGTGAGACTCTATACCACAGTAGTGGCGCGATAGTTCAGGGTGCTCGGCTATATTCCATGGTGTATGAATGAATGTAGTGGAATTGGGAAGGGAGTATCTCGGTGGGCCGTCGATCTTGAATAATCTCAGATCTACGGTCAAAGCCTACATCGGACAAACAAATAGCACGTAACTTAACATCGCGAAGGAAGACCGGGGAAAACTACTTTGGTTTCGACGAGGAATGCGTGGCTCTCTTACACACGCATCGGGGGAGACGACGGATTGCCCAAAACCACTTTTCCTATGGCCCCGATGTCATGTGGTTCAAAACGTCATGTCGATAGCTTGCGGGGAGGATGGCGGTTGGTCAGATCACCTCACATCACCAGTCCAGGTACTTTCCCGTATGACGTACCAAAAGGATGTCGCCGCATAACTAACTCGAGGCTCATCATTCAAAGTAGATTGATGAAGCGTGGCACACCAAGGTATTGTGACAGTAATTCATGAGCAAAGTACACAAACCATCAAATCTCATATATGAATCATTTTATCCTATTCTGGGAAATTGTCATCTTATGCATAAGAAAAACAAGCTCGACCTTTGCTCCTAGATTCTGTAAACTCAAAGGGTGGCCAAATCAAGGTCTCTACGAAGTCCGAAAGGCATGGATAATACCAGTCAAATGGTGTCTGGCGCGACTGGGTTCTCAGCTAAGGTACCAGGCAGGTCAATAAGTAAGAATGAAAGATGGGTCTTGCAGATGCTGGCGACTAAATTTCATACCAAACCTGAAACTGAGACAGAGTCGAGAGTAAAATTAAACCCCATTATGAGGGATCTTGTCATAAATGAACATGTATACAACACCTGCCACCCAGCCGCAAAGAATAAGAGGAGAAAAAGGAGGAAATCAAAGGCCAAAACCGAGATGATAGAGAGCGTCGGGGAAAATTCGGATTGGTGGAGTACCTTGGAGGAGGAAATCGCCAAGCTGAGGTGAATCCTCAGGTAAAATTTTGGTGTATTTCAGATAGTTTTGGACAGATTTCAGCTTAAGATAAGGGAGTCCTGATATGACAAAATGATTACTAACGGTCCCTTTAAATAATATAATTGTTCTTCCTTTTTGTAACTTGTATCTGGTTTTAGAATTATGAGGAAGTTGAAACGTTTTAAATTCCATATGAAATTCCTCTATATATGCTTGGCCTCACGAGTATAGAAGCATGGAGAAAAGAGGAGTCTGCCCTCTGTGCAGGAAAACTTTATAAGTCTCTAGGGTTGGAATGAATACATGGGTGTAGAGGCAGATTTTGGGACTTTTTATGAAAAGATTCTAATTGGTGGTGTTATGAGTCTCTTTTTCTCTCATAGTGTGTGATTCATGTTATTCTGTATTTTCATTTTTCTTTCTTCTATCTAAATTGAGAAACTAAAAGTCCAGAATTCATTATTCAATGCTCTCGGCTTGGCAATTTAGACTATGTTCATCTCTTCTAAACCATTTCAGAATTCATTACTATAATTCTTTGACAATAGTTGTGTGTTTATTTTTCTTTTGATACCATCTAAAATTTTCAAGCATAAACTCAGAAGTCACTTCCTCATTTAGCCTTTTCCTTTTGATTGTTTTCACGATTTGGAAATGCATCCTCATTCTTGACCCCATAGCCCAAAGGTCATCTTCAACTCCTCAAAAACTTTATTAAAACCCAAAAACAAACCAATTCTAGCCACTGATTTCCATAGATGTATCAAGTGACATGAGAGAGCCCTCTCTAAGTTGAGCAGGCTAGTGCCTTAGCTCTAAAGCTGGTTGAAACAGTTACCTCTGTCATCTGTCTATTCAACTGGACATAATTTACAGAGTGCTAACAGATATAATGAATAATACATCAATAATAAATAGAATACTCTTTGCAGTTACAATATTTCAACACTCGCCCTTAACAAGAAGGGTATTCTACAACAACATCAGGCAAGAGAGAGGGAAGCATCATCAACAACATCTTGGAACACTGACTGGCATATTTATAAATCATCGGAAGTTTTTCTCATCATCAATATCATCATTCTCAGGAGGGAGATGGAATGGCATCATCATCCTCATCAACACGAGGCTAAGTGTTTCAGGATTAATCCGTAAGTGCGGACACAAACCGATCTCCCTAGATCCACCCGGATCTAGAACAAAACAGGACATAATATATCACTTTCCCTAAATCTAACTATTGAATTAAATTGGAAGTGAGAATAAGAGACATACCTTATAATCGCTTCCTTAATTTTTGTTGCTCCTGCTTCGCTCCAGCGCTCTCATGCAGTCAAGATCAAAATAGCACGAACCAACCAAAGTGAAATCAATTCTATATATTCAATAGCTAATCTATGCATATGATCAAGGAGTTATGCAATAAAGTAAATCTAACTTTATGGGAAAGAAATATATTACTGTATCATATTAAATGTGAAAGAGAGATTACAACCATTGCCTTGATGTCGTAAGGTCCCTTCCAACTGTCCGTCGTTACCCACACACTTCTTTCTCCAAGGATTCTGAAACCATAGATCTGATAGCTATTCACAATCTATCTTGACAAAACAAATCTCAAAGCCACTCTAATCAAGCCAATAATTCCAAGCCAAAGAACCCACAAGCTACCAAAAGCTAACTTTCTCCATGAGAACTCCTCTCCTTTTATAAGTTGAAGAGGATAAGGTGAGGAGGTTAGGATGATCCCACTA
>ML777735.1:582640-637892 GCA_009831015.1 Picea engelmannii
TTTGTTTATTTTTGCAGTGTTATTTGCTTTCAGTTGATAGTTAGATTGTATTCAGTTTTGTTTTCTGTTAACCCCATGCTGCCACAGATGTTCTGCCCTAATGAACCCAACAGGGTATGCAGAGCGGTCTCCATTTTGCTCACGTGGTGATCATTTGAACGCGAACACTTATTCTTCATCTTCTTTGGTACATGAGTGTATATGGTCATGTACATAGTCTACTTCATAACTCATCTAATATGTTTCCTTCTTGCAACCTTCACTATAGCTTCCTCAGGGTTATCACCTATGATCTAAAACAAGGTCAACAAAATAGCAAGCAAGCATAATACTCTTTTGATAATAGTAGATACAACAATAACATGAATAATCATCACATTGGCTCCTTTAGAGCTATCACTTGTGACCTGTCTAAAGCAAAGATCAAAAGTAAGAAATACAATATGAAATGAGGTCAACACTCTTATAGTGTTGTGATCAAACATTCCTCCATGGCAACCTGGAACTAACACAAGAGGTTTCTCCTAAAGGAGATGCTAGTTGTATCAAGCAAATGATTACATTAAGCATTTATATCAATATGCTCACATGCTACCAAGTATAATACTTTTCAAGGGCTTCTATCTCAACTATAGTGTTTACTTATAAAGGGGCAGTCATCAACTTGTTAAGTGCAACTTTGAATCTTATCAACTTAATTAATGAAACCTGGAACCTGGAGCCTTGTCCTCAAGAATGAGTGTGTTGCTTTTCTTCCAAGTCTCCTTCACTCAAGATGACAAGTGCTTTCTTCAACATGTCTTCTATACTAAGACAATATGCTATCTTGACAGAAGGTTGGGTTAGAGGGTAAACTCTATGATCTCAACTTTAATCCATCTAATACCTTGACTTTAATTTTGACCAAAGGTTAGTATGATGGTCATAGCTTCAACATGCAACATTGATCAAAATAATGTCATAACAAATAGATGCATATCAGAATAATCAAACCTGAGTTACATTATTCCTCTAAATGTGTTGGATCTTGAGATCCTTCTGGATCTATGGCAAGAGATCCCTTCTCCTGCAAATACCCTTTAAAGCTTAACCATTTAAACATGTGTGAGTAGATACCTCTGATGTAACTTGAAGGTAGTGGCACCATCTGGTAGCAGCGATAATGATCACTGACTCTTAACAACTTCAAGGGTGACTGCAACTGGTACTATGACTGATACTTCAATTAATACTGCAACTGCAATTGATACTACAATTGATTCTGAGACTACAACTGAAACTTAGGGTTTTATGAGGAAACCCTAAATTTTCAAACTTCAAATTTTGAAATTATGATCCAGGGGATAGATGCATTGAGCTGAGGCGAGTAAGCTGGTGCAGTTAGATTTCTGAAAAATCCAAATTTTACCCCCTCAAACTTGACCAACGGATTTCTGGACTGGTGCTTCTGGTACTTCTGGTACTTTTGGTTTTTGGGTACCGATGAAAACTAGGGTTTCACTTTTCGAGAGATCTACCCATTGAAAAGGTGTGATTAAGGTGCCAAAGAATTCCTTGGATTAGGGCGCACTTTTCTAGATGGTTTTGAGGCTGAAAATATTCTTCAATAAAAATCCCTAATTTTCATGTACGACAACAATGACGTTTTTCTTCTTCTTGTGAAAGATGCTCTCTTCAACTTAGCTCTGATACCATGTTAAGGTTTAATCTATTATTAGGTTTCTTTTCAATTCACTAGATAACCATATCATAGTTAGGATCACTGAGAAATACACAATCACAAGAGACACATCATTTATCCTGGGAAACCCTCATGGGGGAGAAAACCCAACAAAAACTTCCTTAATATAGATAGCCAATGCAATGCCAAGAGAATAAACCAAACAATACATAAATTCCTCTCCCAAGTATGTGCCTCTCTCTCTCTCTCTCTCTCTCCCTTCTTCTCCAATTGCAGCTCCAAACTTGCGCTCTGATGAACAAGTGAGTGAGTGAACAAATGAGGCACTAGCCTCTCTTATTTATACAATCCGGCATGCGCTGAATTGAGGTGTCTTTTCATTGGTAGGGCCGACTTCTCATTTAGCCTATTACAATTAGGGTTTGACCAATCTGCAAAAGGGGATTTGGTAATTTTCAATACCCAACATGATCAATCCACAAAAGGGGATTGATCTAATGAATAATACATCAATAATAAATAGAATACTCTTTGGAGTCACAATATTTCAACACATTATCCATTGGCATCCAAAACAATGGCTCAAAAACCATGTCCCAAAGCCATGTTTTTTAGCAAAACTATGTGTTCCAAGGATGGAAGTATGAACTTCAAAATATTTTTGCAGATGTAGAATAATTGTTTCATAAGCTTCTAAATATAGTCTAATAAACTACATAATAACATCCCAAACAAAAATTCCTTTGGCATGGTCAAGATCCTCCCCTTGTTTGACTTCAAATGGACCCATAGTTGCATGGGAACCATTCCTGGCATCTTTGAAACTCATTCCCACCATTTTTATGTTTTGGGGAGCTTGGGAATGGGTACAAAACGTCCCCAATTGGCTCGGAATAGTTCCAAGAACTTGGGAGATTTTTGGGAACTTTGACATCAAGGAAATGGGAGCTCGGGAATGAGTTTATGATATAGGGATCTTGTAGAAGCTCCCAAAGTCTCACAAGCTTATGGCCCCCAACGTTTTTCTTCCTTGGCATGTTTTCTCACTATTTCAGTGCCAATCTCATGATGCCCCCCCTTGGGAAAAAAAATTTAAAAACCCTAGTTTCTACCTATAAAATAACTACCCCATCATGAAGAACACACATTGTTTGTCATCATTTGACTTTTGGCATCGTGTTGCATTATGATTCATTGTGTGAGTGACCAATGTTGTGAGTCTTGTGTAAGGAGGGCCAAGGTGTATCGAGTAGTCACAATTGAGTGAGGGTTGAGGCACATAGAAGTGTCATGGGTTAGTGAGGTGCATTGAGAAGCACTGTGAGTAATGCATCGTGAGAAATGATGTGAGGTATCTTGCCACCATTTGGTCATCTCAACATTGTGAGAATTCATGACTACCTATCAACATTTGTTATTTTCTCATATTGACATTTTCTAGGTATGTTTGTCCACTAAATTCTGCTATGTGATTTCCTATAGTGTTGTAAGTTCCACTATGTGATTTCTTAAATTCTACTATGTGGTTTTACTCTTTTAATTTCCTATGAGCTCTGTTAAAACCTAATAGTAATAGCTTATGACATGACATGTTTAGAGTTTTTTTTCTAGGCTTTAATTATATAGACCAATGACTGAGTTTTGTTACTTGTAACTTGTTGGACAATTGAATATACTAATGTATTAAAGTCTAATATACTATAGTATATACTATATGACAATTCCAACAAACGATAGGAGGCAGAGCTATCTTGGATTGACTTCCAATTTGATTGAAATAAAATTTAAATACTCAAATATGAGGCATTGCTAGGAGACAAAACAATTCAGTAATGACCTACATTTTCATTGAAATAAATATTAGAGTTTAGAGATTGCTAGGAGGTAGAACATTCCAATATTGACATTATATTACAGTTCTCACTTTTAAGTTTAGCCAAATATCTGTGAGATGTGTTCATCTACCATGAATGTAATATAAACATTGGAAAGTAGTACCTTCAAATAACGTATAAATTAAAATATGATATATATCAACACACCATCCACTATAATATTGTAGCTTGTATGCATCATTATCTGAATACTTGTATTCTAAAATATTTTTATATTTTTTAATATATAATATTGTCACTTTGTTACAAATTTGGTTACCAAACTTTTATAGTTCCATCCACTCATATTCATATTCCCAATATTCCCCATTCCAAAAATTCATATAACATTCCCGCATTCCAAAAATTCCTACAACATAGAAAGATAGAAAAAAGATAAAAATAAATTCTCCCAAAAGAGTCGAAATCAGCTTCCAAAGTATCCTATAAGGTTCTCGTCCCATGGTCAACCTAAAAAGATAATTTGTGAACATTGGCCTCCAATTACATCGTATAAAATAAAACAAGACCACTTTTTATTTTAAATTATGAAAACCTTTTTTTAAGATATAAAAAATCAAAACAAATGATTTGAAAAGGCGCACAACCATAAACTTAATAAAGTGGGAGACCGGGTTTGATTAATGCGTGAGGGGACCACGTGGAGGGAGAAAGGAAGGAGAATGGTGTTTGGAGGGGCGTGGAGGGAAGAAGACACGTGTTGCTTCTGTTTCTTTGGAGGAGTGTACTCTAGTCAACCATCCTCGTCTTTTAACTCGTAGGAAACTTAATGGCAACTCGGTGGACGTGCCTTGCAGTTTACTCAAACTATGATATGACAACTTATGTCCATATTAACACTTGATGCCGATGTTTTATGCTATAGGATGGAAGAATATTCCAGCGATGCCAAATAAAATCAAACGAACTTAGAGCTATAAATTGACAACTCGATTATGAACTATGTGGAAATATATAGGGAAGAAGTACATTATTCAATAATTAATTTGGAGAGGTGTAGCTTAAAAATTTAATATTTTTTAATATTTTTGATTATTTAGGGTAGTTATTAGGGTAATACAATTGTTTGAAATTGTAATTTTTTATTACTTTAATTGTATTTTTAAATGCATAAATGGATTGAGCGTCTTGAAAAATCTTGGAGCACTCAAAGTATGCAGATCTAAAAATTGAAATTTGCAATTCTAATAATTTTTAGCTAAATTTTGGGTAAATTGATCGAAAATGGTAAAAAGAAAATTAGACTACCTCATTTGTAGATGTCATGAGGAAACACAAAAGGGGCCAGATGGTATGTCACATTAAGATTGTAACACTTACGTATAATGGGTTGTAGGTTAATAATATTTATTTTGTAGTCAAGCAATTAATAATGTATATGTTGAGATATATATCATTTATTTTTAATATGTCAATTGGATTCAATTTGGGTGGTTGGGAGGAATGTTGTCTTTCCGACTTAGACTCAATTCGTGCAAATGACATGTTGAGCTCTTAACGAGTATATTGTTGTAACGACTTCGAGACTTGTTAATCGATCTTGTACCCTGAAGATTCTAGAGCTTACCCTAAATACCATCCTTGAGATCAGATGAAGTACTCGAGGTTTTCCCTGAATAATATAACCTACAAAAATAAAAATAAAAATAAATCAACCAATCTCAATCTACTTTAAATAAGAAAATATATATCTTAACCTATAAAACATTCATTACTTTGTTAAAAGATACATATTATTTTTTTAAACTATATTATACTTAATAAACTATATTATAGTTAAGGATGATGGACACTGAAAATTTAAACTATTAACATGAACTTCTCTAATCAATATAACTTGGCTTTCTAAAGGTGAAGTGGATCCAAACTGAAATATGTGAGTAGTGTAAGTATAATAGAGAATAGAAGATTATCAAGATGATTTGATTTACCTTTAAAAGTTTTCAAATTAGAACTGATGTATAACGGTAGAATTGATGTATAACGGTTAGGTGAAAAAGATGTACACTAAAATGCAACACAATTGTTTGAGTAATATTCTTAAGAATTAAGAAAACTAAAATTTGGTTGTTGTTATTAGTCCTTGTTATGGGACTATAGTAATGAGTTTGTTTTTTACGTGATATTAATTTGTTTTTACCATAAATTTGTGTATGCAATGTAATGTTTAACATAGAAAACAAATATATATTTTTGGATATAATAAAAATATTTGTGTTTCTCATTTCTAATTGATTGATAGAATTGAAGTGTTATTGCTTCCTTCACGTCTTTCAATATGTAGAATTAATTACATAATCAATGAATTTCACTAATTGCCACATCTAAATATAAAAAATTGTAATATGTATTTATTATTATGCATTATTATATTTATATTTTATTTATTATCTAATATATTATTTATTATTATATTTATTATTTAATATATTATCTAGATTATATTTATTATGTAATATAATAAATATTATATAAAAATATATATTATTAAATTTGAAAGGTTTATTTTCAAAAAGAAAAATTGAATATTTTTAAAATGTAATTTGCATTTGGTTAGCTTAACTTAATTGGAAGGAAATTTAGGTTAATCCCAAAACTATACAACATCCACACTAAAGTAAAAATGTGGTCAGATATGACAAATCTATAAACTAAGTGTCAGGAGAAACACGTCTTCCTCCATTCCTTGTGAGTCTAGGTTGAATTCTTTGAATTCCAATATTTCTGACGGTATAATTATGAGTGTTAATTTTTTTCATTTAAAATCTTTACAAATTGATTTATTTTAAAACTATGAAACTAGCCCCTAATTAACATATTGTTCATGTTTCACAGTAATCATCATCATCAATAATTATAGGGTGTTAGCTATCATCTCCATTTTCAAATCTACTTGACAGGGACTAAGCTACCATGCAATCCTTGTTAAAATATCGATTAAATGAAAAAGATGTACACTAAAATAGTTAGGTGAAAAAGATATACACTAAAATACAACCCAATTACTTGAATAATATTGTTAAAAACCAAGAAAACTATCACTTGGTTGTTGTTATTAAAATATGGTTTAAAATATCATTTTTCTCAAAAGCTAATTCCTTTAACACAATAAATGTGTTTTTATAAACAAATTTACAAATAATTCATATTATTATTAATAAAATGTTTATATAAATATAATAAAAAATAAAAAATAAAACTATTAACAAAAGCTGTAAAATTAAAACCAAATTTGGATCCCATTTTTAGGTTAAGCATTGGTGACCGTTATCTCAAAAGAATTTGTATATCATGAGATTTATGTGGACTTTTTATTAGGACTACTCACCTCCTTTATATTTATACGAACCTAAATCTATGTGGACCTTTTATTAGGACTACTCACCTCCTTTATATTTATAAGAACCTTTATGTACAATTAGGACCACTCACCTTCTTTATATTTATGAGAACCTTTATGTACAACTAGGACCACTCATTTTCTTTAGATTATTATTATTATTTAATAGTGTGTGAACTTTTATGTACAACTAGGATCACTCACAATTGAGGTTGAAAGGTAGGGGTTTTGAGGTTGTGCTTCTGAAATGAGGGAACTTCGAAGGCGGGCAATTTTTTTTGAACTGTGTAACGTTACTGGACTAGACGACCATGGTGGAATGGCAGCTTGCGTATCAGGTTTGATTGTCCATAGGTTTTAGTGGTACTATAGTGGCGTTTTTTCTGGCTTTTGGTCATAGTATTACATACCTTCTTTAGGTGGTTTTTTCTGGTTTAGTTTGGAACTTGGTAACTAATAGAACCTTAGCTTTTTTGCTAGAATCTTCTACCGATCAGAGCCCTTGTGCATCGAAACAAGTTCCTACAATAATGCATTTTTCCCCTTTTGGAAATTGGTTGTGGTTTCTCGTGACTATGCGTATTTAATTCTAGGTTTAATGCACATTGGGTGGTTCATTAACATTTCTTCCCTTGTTTTTTGGTTTGCATTGGTGCTTGTCCTACTTCATTTACTTTATTGTGGATCTTACAGTGGTAGAGTCCAGGTCATTAGTGATGACTACTAGACTTCCTCCACTTGTCGAAGAGAACGTCAGCAACATGTTGGATGTGGCAGATGAAGAATCTTGGAAGGACGCTGGTCTTTTCGAACATGTGGATTCGGGGGTTAAGAGTTAGTATTCATTAAATAAACCATCAAACCTTGTGCAAAGACCTTTTGCTTCTTCCTTTGCACTTAGCTTGGAGCACACCTTCTCTTTTCCCACCTGTGCGCAGAGGAACTCTTGTTTACCACCTATGATTTCACCAACTTCTGGTTATCCGAAAGGAGGAACACAGGATATTGAACAGCTAGGTAAAAGGCAATTAAAATCATCGGGTAAAGTTTCTGAGCGATAGGAGTACTGTTGTAATGTCCCCATGGTCGAGCCCAGTTGTAAATCTGATGTATGAAATGAATTGTAAATATGTGTTATAGGCTAGTGAGCCAAGTTTGTATAAGTCGGTGGGCTTATGTGATTGTTAGGCCAGAGAGCTTAAGGGTTGGAGGCCAAGGGCCTGATTTTGTATATGTATGTATGCATCACATTAATAAATATAGACACCGCCACGTGCAGACTGACCACGATGAATGAGTGATGGGGGACTGAGCTTCCACAGAGTGGGCAAGGAATTAGGGGCTGGAAGGTGGGAAAAGGGGCTAAGTGTTGAGCCTAAGGGCTAAACTTAGGGGCTTAAGCCTTGGGAATAATATTTTATTATTATTCCAAAAAGACACATGAATTATGTGAATGTGACATTTTATCCTAAGTTCTTGGGGAAGGACGAGGGACTGCCAAATGGGAAGGAATGCATGCTGAATGGAACACACGTAGTTCCATGGGTGACAAGTGTCAACCCTGGTGCATGCGAATAAAACGACCAAGATGAGCCGTGAGAGGGGTTCCTCGCCCATTCCACCCAACTACCTGAGTGCGTACGGAGCTCTGAGCAGTACGATCGATCTGAGCTTTGCAGAGAACCCTCGTGCTTCCCTGTGAGTCGAAAATCCTATGTTTGGCTCTGAAAAAAACCCGTGTAAATCCTCTGTTCTAAAAGCTGAGAAGCCTACATTCGTTTCTGAAAAGGTCGGGTTCACCCTCTCCATTTTGAGTCGTGGAACCTGTGTCATTCCCTGCGTGGATTGTTTGTCACACGTTACCAAGAACCAACACTGTGAGGCCTTGTGCCATTGCTAAGCCTGTTTGGGAAGCCTGTATTTGTTTTTTCGGTTGGTTGTGGTGGCCACGTAGAGTTGGACTGTGAGTGGCTTGCTGGCTAGTGCAAGTTTTGATTGAGCCTGTGTATGACCTCTCTCCAGGTGAGGGAGGTGATTGTTGTTGGAAGAGGAAGGTTGTCAGGCCCGTGAGCAATTCTCTTCAGGTGAGAGAGTTTGCTGGGAAGTGGTTTCTTCCAGAGAGTGTCCAGCACCAGCTTCGGGCTATGAGACTTCCTGATCTGATCTGTTTCCGAGACCCAGAGAGGGAGGTTAGCACCAATGGACTGTTCTTGTGAAAGTGTATACTCCCGGGCGGAACAGGCATGTGGGGAATGAGAGTCTGGTAGTAGTGGGCGTAAGATGGCATCTTGGGAAGAATCCCTCCGGTTTTCTGTGCTGTTTTCCCTGTAACCTCAGCCTAGCCTAGGATTCCTTGCCTTGGGGTGGAGCTTAGTCCTAGCTCGAGGGTGACCCATTGCTGAGCTGATGAGCAGTGCGGTCTAAGGCTGGGAGGATTGTGGAAGGTCTGCACGTGGTTGGTGGAATCTACCACTGTTTCGAAGATAAGTATCAGACGATGTTTATTCATGTATTCCATTGTGTAT
Source organism: Picea engelmannii (assembly GCA_009831015.1). Classification (NCBI taxonomy): domain Eukaryota; kingdom Viridiplantae; phylum Streptophyta; class Pinopsida; order Pinales; family Pinaceae; genus Picea; species Picea engelmannii. Next base: position 592,082 of record ML777735.1, read on the forward strand.
ATCAATTTAATGTTAATGCTATTGATTGCTTATTATAGCAGTAAATCTTATGTTTACTCTGAATTTAATTGAATCTCTTGATTAAATGCATGTTATTACTCTTATGTCGGTATGAGCTATGTACAAAGTGGTGTTATAGTTTTATTTAAAGAGTGATTAAGCCTTGGTAACCGAAAGGTGGTGCTACAAATTGGTATCAGAGCCCAGGTTTCGACACTAAGCCTAGATGGGCCAGTTTAGTGGTCTTTGGACCGAGGGCGAGAGGAGAAATTGTGTCTGGAGGACCAATTTCAGACCCTGGTATGGTCTGGAGTGTCAAGGAGTTACTTGACCGTGCCTATAAGCTCAGGAGGTATAGCAGTGTTGTGAAACCGCAGCTGGTGTGGTATATGGCCACAGGGAGAGAGGACTCCACACTGCAGTGTTGGAGCCTTAGGATCGGTTCGGGAGGGAAGGTGAGCCCTCGTGACCGTCGGATCTGGAAAATGTGCGCAGGGATTAAAATCCCTTTTGAATTGCACAGGAGTGTGGGAATTGTGATACGCGAACTCCCGAAAACCCGAAAACCCGAGAAGATCTACGTTGTAGATCTGGGAGGAAGGCTTGACCGTTAGATCTGGCAGAGTCACGCTCGAGTTAGTCACGGAAACCTTTCGGATTTCACAAAGTCGGGAGATGGGAAGTGAGGAAGGTGAACACCTCCGAAACCCGAAACGCCGAAACGATATACATCGTAGATTGTAGGAAGGTAGTTGACCGTCCGATTCAGCGGAGGAGTAAACCATAATTTCGGGATTTCGACAGATGGAAGTTTGAGATGTGGGGTGCACGAACTCTTGATGCCTAAAACCTCGAAACGCTGAAAGGATCTGCGCCGTAGATCTGAGAAAGATATGACCATTGGATTTCATTTGGAATGGACGTGGACACACAGGTGTGTACCACGTGCTAGTGAGTTGAGAAGATAGGCGAGAGTGGTGGGACTCGATGATGTCACAGAGGGTGACGTGGACCCTCCAGAACGTGCCACGCGCCACTACGGTTAAGGGAGACAACTGTGTTGTGGGCCCAGAGAATAAAGTAAATCAGAATTTCGGATTTCGAGGATTGTAGTGACAAGGAGTTGGAAGTCACAACATAGTGAGCTTCCGGGTACTGAAAACCCGAAGTCCCAAAACCCGAAGTCCCGAAGTTTCGAAGTCCTGAAGCCATCGGAGACTGAAGAACCGTAACGAGTTTCAAGGGAAACAACTGTGCTGTGGGCCCGGAGAGCAAGGAAACTGAATTTTTGGAATTCGAGAATTGAGGCGATAAAGAGTGGGAGTCGTTGCATCGTGAATTTCTGGTCATGAAATCCCAAAAGGATCTGGACCATTAGATCTAACTCATCGAGGATCGTTGGATATCGTACAAGAAACCGTGTATCAAATTTCGGGTATAGGAGTGACAAGAGGTTGGGATTCACTGCATCATGAACTTCCGAGTATAGAAGACCCGAAAACTGAAGTGTCGAAAACCCAAAATCTCTACCATAGTTGGCGACAACTCTACTGCCCAGGGAAAAGAGATCGGAAGTTCGGGAGTCAGGAGTCAGAGAGAGAAGCGAATGCAAGAACCTCTGGGGAACCAAAACCCCGAAACCCCGAAATCCCAAAGTACCAAAATTTTTGAAGGACATAAGAACTGTCGAGGATTTAATTGTTGGATCCTCATGGACAAAAACCCCAAAAAATGAAGTCCTGAAATTACAGAGCCGTTAGAGCTCAGAAAACTTTGTGAAGCCAAAACGCTTTTTCGCTCACGTTGAATTATGAATATTGTGATTTTGTAAGGGTTAAGGCCTAATAGACTTCATTTGATTGCACGTTGTGTGTGCAGAGTTCAACGAGTGTCAGGACAACCGAAAAATGACGCCAAGTATAGAAATGGAAGAGGTGCGGATTGCCTCCATTTCAGAGGACGAAAGAGAAGGAAGAGATGTCAACCTGGGAGTCGAAGGATTGAACTCCAATGGGCATGGAAGATAATTAGACAAGGAAGGGAACATAATGAAAATCATTGAAGGATTGCAAAGAGATGCCCAAGCACGCCGAGATGATAGCTGAAAGCTCATGAAAGTCAAGGATCGGCAGGGTGAATTCAACTTAAAAATGTTGAAGAGCCTGGAAAGAATAGAAAAGAAATTAGAAAAAGAAAGTGACACAAGAAAATCAAGAAGTGTCAGAACCCCTGAGAGGAGAAGAAGATCGAGGAGTGGTAGCAGACATTAGCGTCTCTCCCCGAAGCATTCTGGCAAGGAAACACACAGTAGTTCAAGCCCGTCCCCTACCAGAAAACACTGAAAATATGGAAAGGATGAATTGAAAGGGGAGATGAACAAGATTAAGCCTCCAACATTCGATGGAGAACATAAGAAGGAGGAAGATGTTGAGACATGGATGCTTGGCATGAGGAAATATTTCCAACTGCAGAATTATTCCGCCCATGCAGAAGGAAGAATTGCAATGTATCAACTGAAAGGAAAAGCATCCATGTGGTGGGATTAGTTTGTGCAGGTGCAGCACATCAGAGAGAAAGAAGTCACTTGGAAGGAATTTAAGAGGTATTTCGAGAAGAAATACCTGACTAAATGATACTATGACATAAAGATGAAGGAGTTCTTCGAACTCAAGCTAGGAAACATGACTATTGATGAGTATGAACGAAGTTTTCTGGAACTACTGAAGTATGTTCCATGCATCAAAGACAAGGCTGTCAAGATTCAGAGATATCTGAGTGGACTGTCACCTTCCATGGGTGACAAGATTTAGTATGACGATCCTAAGACTATGGAAGAAACAATAAGAAGGGCGAAATGCTTGTATGAATAGCAAGGAGAAAGGCCTATCCTTCGGAAGGCTTGAAATGATCATAGGAAGTTTAAGAAGGAACAGAGGTAGAAGGAAAACAAGCCTTCCTTTTTCAGAAATAGTCTTCAGGGACAACCATCATTTAGAGAGCCGAGAATGACTGAAGAGGGAGCACAAAGATAGAGACAAACGCCCATTCAATGTTGGGGTTGTAAAGGAAACCACAAGTATAGAGATTGTCCCCATAAAAATGGTAAAGCGAGAACTGTTCATACTGTTCAGCAAGCTGAAATAGTGGAGGATAAAGGCCGCATAATGCCGAGGATCTACGCATCCCTAGACAACAAACAAGAAAAATTTCAATCTCACATGATTGAAGTGGAAGGTATGATTAACAACCGACCACTAATTATTTTAATTGATTCAGGGGCTAGCCATAGTTATGTAGATCCTAGGGTGGTGGAAAGTTTGCGTTTATCAAGGAGCAAACATGAAAATTCTTGGCTAGTGTAGTTAGCCACAGGAACCAAAAGGAAGGTCACTGAATTGGTTAAGTCCTGTTTAGTGGACATGAAAGGATTGAGCACTAAGGCTGAATTGAATATTTTGCCTTTAGGCTCTTATGACTGCTTAATTGGGATGGACTGGTTGGACCAGAACCATGCCCTTCTAGACTGTCGTAACAAGAAGTTCACATACCTGGATGAAGAGGGAAATCAGGTAACATTCCAAGGAATTCCCAAAGCCATGGTTGTTAGAGAAATCTTAGCCATGCAGCTGAAGAAGTGTTACAGGAAAGGGTGTCAGTTATTCCCGTGTGGGAGAAGCATCCAGTGATGCAGTCTCAAATCTGGAAGACCATGAGGTACTCACAGAGTTCAAGGACGTATTTCAGGAGGTACCTGGACTACCTCCGAAGAGGGACATCGATTTTTCTATAAATTTGATTCCTGGAGAAGCTCCAGTTTCAAAGGCTCCTTATAGAATGAGTACGCCAAAGTTAAAGGAGTTGCAATTGCAGCTCGAAGAGCTACTAAAGAAGGGATACATTCGCCCCAACGTGTCACCTTGGGGAGCCCCGGTCCTATTCGTGAAGAAGAAAGATGGGACGTTGAGGTTGTGCATTGATTTTCGACAGTTGAATAGGATAACTGTCAAGAACAAATATCCTCCGCCAAGGATTGATGATCTTTTTGATCAGTTGAAGGATGCGAAAATATTTTCAAAAATAGATCTCTGATCAAGATATCACCAAATGAGAATAAATGAGGAGGACATCAACAAGACCTCCTTTAGAACAAGGTACAGTCATTATGAATTCACAGTGGTGCCATTTGGATTGTCAAACACACCTGTTGTTTTCATGTGCTTAATGAATGGTGTATTCAGGGACTATTTAGACAAATTTTTCATAATCTTCCTGGACGACATCTTGGTGTATTCCAAGTCAGAGGAAGAGCATGAGAAACACTTGAGAATGGTGCTGCAAGTGTTGAGAGAACACCAGCTATACGCCAAGCTGAGCAAGTGCTCATTTTATCAAAGGCAGATCCATTACTTGGGACATATTATTTCAAAAGAGGAGATCGCTATGGATCCTGAAAAAGTTGAGGCCATCCGAGAATGGTCAGTGCCAAGGAATGTGGCAGAAGTTAGATCTTTTATGGGTCTGGCAGGCTACTACAGAAGGTTTATAGATGGATTCTCAAAGATAGCTCACCCTATCACTTCCTTGCAAAGGAAGGAGAAGAAGTTTCAGTGGACTAAAGAGTGTGAGAGCAGTTTCCAGCGATTGACGCAACTGCTAACCAGCACTCCAATCCTGAAGATTGCAGATCCAAATATGAATTTCATGGTGTGCACAAATGTATGTAAGGAGGGGCTGGGAGGAGTTCTCAGCCAAGAGGGATTTGTAATTTGTTATGAGTCCCGAAAGCTGAAAGAGAATGAAAGGAATTATGCTACTCACGATTTAGAGCTGGCAGCAATCGTCCACGCATTGAGGAAATGGAGACATTACCTCATGGGAAGGAGATTCGAATTAAGAACAGACCACAACAGTTTGAAGTATTTATTTGATCAACCGACTTTAAATGCCAGGAAAACCAAATGGCTGGAGTTTATGTGTGAATATGACTTTGATATCAAGCATATCAAAGGGAAAGAAAATAAGGTGGCTGATGCACTTAGCAGAAAAGTGCATGAATTACATGCTACAACCATTAGCATGTACAAGACTGAGATTAAGGATAGAATTTTGGAAGCTACAAATGTTGATTTGTAGTATAGAGGTCTGATAGCAAAGCTACAACAGTGTGAGAGACCATAGATCCAGGGAAGTTACACCTTGGGAACTGATGGCTTACTTTTGTATAGAAACAGAGTGTATGTACCCAATGTTTGAGATTTGAAGCTGGCAATTCTAAAAGAAATGCATAATGTGGCTTATGTTGGGCATCTCGGATACCAGAAAACTGTGGCAGCAGTCAAAAGCCATTACTTTTGGCCGGGTCTGAAGAAGGAAATCGCGGAATACATCGCCAGATGTATGGAGTGCTAGAAGGTTAAGGCTGAGCATAGGCACCCAGTAGGGTTGCTGCAACCTTTACCCATTCCTGAGTGGAAATGGGACGTGGTAACAATGGATTTTATCACCGAACTACCCAGAATAAGAAAGAAACATGATTCAATCATGGTGGTGGTGGACAAGCTTACAAAAGATGCCCATTTTATTCCACTAAAAACCACACATAGAGCAGCTGATGTTGTTGATATCTTTTTAAAAGAAGTTGCACGCTTGCATGAAATTCCTAAGACAATTGTGTCTGATAGGGACCTGAAATTCACCTCAAATTTCTGGAAGGGACTATTTAAGGGTTTCAGAACGAATCTGAACATTAGTACAGCATATCATCCCGAGTCTGATGGACAAACAGAGAGAGTGAACAGAGTAATAGAAGACATACTGAGAATGTATGTGATGGATAAACCATCAAGGTGGGAATACTACCTGCATTTGGTAGAATTTGCCTACAATAATGGGTATCATGCATCGTTGAAGATGAGCTCATTCGAAGCACTTTATGGAATAAAGTGCAACACTCCAGTGAGCTGGGATAATCCAGCTGACAGAGCAGTAGTTGGGCCTGAGCTGCTCAAAGAGATGGAAGACCAAATGATAAGAATTAAACAGAATCTAAAAGCTGCCCAACACAGGTAGAAAAGTTATGCTGATAGTAACAGAAACCACAGAGAATTCAAAGTGGGTGACCATTTTTTCCTGAAAGTGAAAACTAACAGGATTTCTCTGAAGTTGGGAAGTTGCACCAAGTTAGCAGCGAGATTTTGAGGGCCATTTGAGATCCTGGAAAGGATTGGGCCAGTTGCATACATGCTTGCATTACCTGCATCTATGACTGTACATAATGTATTTCATGTTTCACTGCTTAAGAGATATATACCTGATGCTAATCATGTTATCAATTAGAATGTGATTCAGGTGGAACCAGAAGGTGTCCTGCAAGTGCATCCTGTGCGCATATTGGACAGGAAAAACAAACAGCTCCAGAATCGAGCTATAGAGCTTGTAAAGGTCTAGTGGACCTGGTACGGTCCTAAGGACGCGACATGGGAGCATGCAGATGTTATGCAGGCAGAGTACCCACATCTTTTTGAAATTTTTTGAAAATCTTGCAGATGTTGTGTAAAGTTGCACTAAGGACAGTGCAGAAATAAGGGAGGGGGATTGTAATGTCCCCAAGGCCGAGCCCAGTTGTAAATTTGATGTATGAAATGAATTGTAAATATGTGTTATACGTTGGTGAGCCAAGTTTGTATAAGCCGATGGGCTTATCTGATTGTTAGGCCAGAGAGCCTAAGGGTTGGAGGCCAAGGGCCTGATTTTGTACATGTATGTATGTAGCACATTAATAAATATAGACACCGCTGTGTGCAGACCGACCACGATGAATGAGTGATGGGGGACTGAGCTTCCATAGAGTGGGCAAGGAATTAGGGGCTGGAAGGTGGGAAAAGGGGCTAAGTGTTGAGCCTAAGGGCTAAGCCTAGGGGCTTAAGCCTTGGGAATAATATTTTATTATTATTCCAAAAAGCCACATGAATTATGTGAATGTGACATTTTATCCTAAGTTCTTGGGGAAGGATGAGGGACTGTCAGATGGGAAGGAATGCATGCTGAATGGAACACATACAGTTCCATGGGTGACAAGTGTCAACCCTGGTGCATGCGAATAAAATGACCAAGATGAGCCGTGAGAGGGGTTCCTCGCCCATTCCACCCGACTGCCTGAGCGTGTATGGAGCTCTGAGCAGTACGACCGACCCGAGATTTGTAGAGAACCCTCGTGCTTCCCTGTGAGCCGAAAAACCTATGTTTGGCTATAAAAAAAACCCGTGTAAATCCTCTGTTCTGAAAGCCGAGAAGCCTGTGTTCGTTTTTGAAAAGGTCGTGTTCATCCTCTCCATTCTGAGCCATGGAACCTGTGTCATTCCCTGTGTGGATTGTTTGTCACACGTTCCCAAGAACCAACACTGTGAGACCTTGCGCCATTGCTAAGCCTGTTTGGGAAGCCCGAATTTGTTTTTTCGGTTGGCTGTGGTGGCCACACAGAGATGGACTGCACGTGGCTTACTGGCCAGTGCAAGTTTTGATTGAGCCTATGTATGACCTCTCTCCAGGTGAGGGAGGTGAATGTTGTTGGAAGAGGCAGGTTGTTAGGCCTGTGAGCAATTCTCTCCAGGTGAGAGAGTTTACTGGGAAGTGGTTTCTTCCAGAGACTGTCCAACATCAGCTTCGGGCTCTGAGACTTCCTGATCTAGCCTGTTGCCAAGACCCAGAGAGGGAAGTTAGCACCGATGGACTGTGCTTGTGAAGGTGTATACTCGCGGGTGGAACAGGCATGTGGGGAATGAGAGTCTGGTAGTAGTGGGCGTAAGATGGCATCTTGGGAAGAATCCTTCCGGCTTTCTGTGCTATTTTCCCTGTAACCTCAGCCTAGCCTAAGATTCCTTTCCTTGGGGTGGAGCTTAGTCCCATCTCGGGGGTGACCCATTGTTGAGCTGATGAGCAGTGCGGTCTAAGGCTGGGAGGATCGTGGAAGGCCTACACATGGCTGGTGGAATCTACCACTGTTTCGAAGATAAGTATCAGACAATGTTTATTGATGTATTCCGTTGTGTATATCAATTTAATGTTAATGCTATTGATTGTTGATTATAGCAGTAAATCTTATGTTTACTCTGAGTTTAATTGAATCTCTTGATTAAATGCATGTTATTACTCTTATGTCAGTATGAGCTATGTACAAAGTGGTGTTATAGTTTTATTTAAAGAGCGATTAAGCCTTGGTAACCGAAAGGTGGTTCTACAAATGTCGTAGGCTATGGAAACCGAAGAAAGGGGTTCATAAGATGGTTCTGGGCTTAGACATTGGTCTAGACGAGACCTGTTCTTTGGTTCTTTGTGGTCTTGTTGGTAGGTTGTCGTATAAATACCTTTGTTATGTTTCTATCCCGGAGAGAGTGGGCGATTTCTGAAGGAAGGAGTTGGGTTACTCACCAGAGATCAGGTATTTGACTAAGGGATGGTATGGTTTCATTTGTAAAACTCCCGAAGACTCTGCGAGGTTACTGGCTAAGACATGGGTGGTGGGTAGGAGCAATTTGATGATTAAGCGATGGAGGGTGGCTTTTAATATGGTGATCAAATATTTTGAAAAGCGCCATCTGTGGGTTCTTCTTCCCGGTTTACCCCTGCACCTGTGGACGGTGGCGGCCATGGAAGCGACAGGTAACTCTCTCGGTTCTTTTGTCTCCTTAGAGGATTATGTTATGAAGGCTCTTTCTAGGAAAATGGGAAAGATCCTTGTGGAGATAAACATCCATGAAGGATTACCAGAGGTTATGGAGATAGATTGGAGGGGGCGGAGATATGTGCAGAAGTTGGATTATATCAATATAACTTTTCGCTGTAGCTATTTCCATGAAACGGGCCACCTGAGGAAAACTTGTAAGGGATGGGTGGAAGAATAAATCTCGGAGAATACTGCTCTACACAGGGACTGGAGAGAAATTGATGAAGAGGTGAAATCTTTCGGGCAAGATTTGGATTACATGCAGAAGGAGTATTCCTTGTCTCCATAGCGACTTGATACTCTTTCTGGTAAGTTATCTCGTTTCTGTTCGGCCCTTTATAATTCTTTAACCTTAATGGAAAAAGTTTTGTTAGATTCCTCCATCCTTGTTGTTGCTTCTCCACCTCTGGAATTAGTGGACTCAGGGGGAGACAGGGGGTTACCTGCTCAAAACTCTTTGGGTTCTCCTACCTTGACTCTCCCGGTAAATGACGAACAAGTTTTTTCGAACACCACTCTTAGTCCACCATCTTTTTTTATTGACCAACCTACCTTGCTGGTTGACTCTTTAAATTCTACGGTTCCTGTGGAGGGTATGACACGTTCTTTAGCCCCTACTTTTTTTGAAGTAGTACATGGGGAATCAAACTCCTCGTTTGATAGGCCAGTGATTACGGGGTACCAAGAATATTAAGAGGGAGATTCTTTTCTTTCAATAGTTCTTGATTCTCTTATCCCATACTTGCGGGACAATAGTGACCCAACTCTGCTTCCGACTTATCTTGGGAACAGGGTGGTCATCCCTTCTAGTATCATTGGTGATTTGGGTGAAGAAAGCAATTCAGAGATGAAACCGGTTAAAGCCTATTCTTGGTCTCAGGGCCTGGGGATTGAGTATTCTCCCATTAAAACGAGAAGCACTAAAACAAAGTTGCAGGCTACTGTGAACTCTCCTTCGGTAGTGGATCCTTCTTCTTCTGAAAGTGGGGCGCTTAGAGCAGTGAAAGCCCTTGCTAGGGAGAAGTGATGATTTGTATGTCCTTAAATATAAGAGGGGTAGGTGGCACCCTAAAGGCTGCCTCTTTCAGGCATTCTTTGGATTTAACATGTCCTGATATAGTATTTTTGCAGGAGACACTGGTAAATGAACATAAAGCTCGTGCTTTCATGTTAAAGTTTCGTCCTACTTGGGTTTCGTGTGTAGTTAGCTTTGTGGGGTCTTCTGGATGATTGCTCCTTTCTTGGGACCCTTCGCTATTTAATTTTTGTTCATTTCTAACTTGTGGTGGGATTCTTTTGTCAGGTCTTAATAAAGCCACCAAAAGGATTATCAACCTTCTGAATGTCTATGGCCCTTGTATGGAGAGAAAGGAATTCTGGATTAAGCTTGCAAACAATGGCCTGCTTTTACTTAGAAACCTGGTGATAATAGGTGATCTAAATTTTACTTTATCTTCCAGAGAAATTTGGGGAGGATCCGCTACTTTGGGTAGTTTAGCGGGCTTTTTTAATTCGTTATTACAGGATCATAAGATACTGGATATTAAGTTGTATACGATTGTACTGAATTGGAGGAATGGTCATGTAGTCTTGGAAGCCATTGCTAAATGGTTGGATAGGTTTCTTGTTTCAAAGGAGTTTCTTTTGGAGGTCAAACAACATAGGACTTGGGTTGAATATCCCTTCGTGTCAGATCATGCTCCCATCCTCTTGCGATTGGAGGATACTATAATGTACAGATATTACCCTTTTAAATTTCATTCTCAGTGGCTATTGGAGAAGGATTTTAATGTTATGGTAAAAAAATTGTGGACTGATCAGAAATATAACCATGAAAGTAACTTTCAAACAAGATTTATTTGAAAATTAAAAGATTTAAAGTTATCTACTAAAATTTGGGCAAAAGAGAAGAAGGCTCGGGACTCTGCATCTCTGAAATCTTTAGAAGGTAATATAAATTTGATTTTACAAAGGATAGAGGGTGATAGATTATCTCAAGAAGTAGAAACAAAGCTCAGCTATCTGGAATCTGAGAGAAATAAATTATTGAAAGAGCAGGAAGACTGGTGGAGGAGTAAGAGCAGGGCTATATGGGTTAAAAGTGGAGACTAGAATAACAAAATTTTCCATCAATTTGCCACACAAAGGAGAAATAGTAAATTTATTTGGGAAATAGCAGACAGTGCGGGGACTCTTCTCAATAATCAGAAAGATATAGTAGCTGAATCATTGAAATACTTCAAGCATTTCTTCATGTCTCCACCAGAAATTATAACGGAAGATCAGATCTGAGTGGTAAAAAACTATCCAAAAATGGTTGAGAGGAGGGAAGTGGAAGATTATATAATCTTGTTACTTTGGCAGAACTGAAAGCTATCCTAAATCTATTCAAAAAAGAAAAGAGCCCCAGGCCCGATGGATGGATGGTAGAGCTATATCTACATTTCTCTGAGATTATGGGCGAGGATCCTTTGGCATTGGTAGAAGAGACACGTTATATGGACACATCTCAAGAAGTATCAACTCCACATTTATAGCATTGATTCCAAAAACAAATAAGCCGCAAGAGTTCGGGGACTACATGCCTATTTCTTTGTGTAATCTGGTATATAAGGTGATTTCAAAGGTGACAGGAAACATAATCAAATCGATTTTATCTAAATTTCTATCAGAGGAATAGTTGGGCTTCCTGGGAGGGCGACAGATACATGATGCTATTGGTACTACACATGAGTGCATTCACAGTATCAAGAAAAATAAGCAAAAAACACTCTTATTAAAGCTGGATTTACAAAAGGCATATGATTGCATCAATTGGGATTATCTTAGAATGGTACTTATTCAAGTTGGTGTTGGTGCTCTTATGACTAATTGGATCCTGGTCTGTGTAGACTCGGCCTCATTCGCAGTATTAGTTAATGGTGAGCCAACTGATTTTTTTAAAAGTGGTCGTGGTCTTCATCAGGGATGCCTGCTCTCACCCTTGTTATTTATACTGGTTATGGAAAGCCTGAGCCTTTTATTAAAAAATAGCCAGAGACAAGGAATTTTAAGTGGTATCAAAGTTGCCAGATTCACTAAAATTCTACACATTTTATTTGTCGATGATATTCTGCTTCTGACAAAATATTTAATTATGGAATGGAAGGAAATTGAGAGAATTGTGCAATTATTCTGTCCAGTCTCGGGATTAAAGGTTAATTTGACAAAATCGACTGTACATTTCTTGGGGCTGGAAGAATCAGAATTATCATATTTCAAATTTATTCCGCCTTACAACTTTTCATATTTGTTGATCGGCTTCAAGTACTTAGGATTTTATTTTAAGTCATGGGTTCAAAAAACAATCGATTGGAGATGGATTCTAACAAAAGTTGAGAGTAAAATTCAGCAGTGGAGTTATAAATGGATTTCTCTGGGGGGGAGGTATATTTTGTGCAAATCGGTTTTGGAAAGTCAACCTATCTATTGGCTTTCTCTGGCGGTGATTCCTACTTCTATCCTTCATAAATTAAGGAGCATTCTCTATAATTTTCTGTGGAGTGGGAACAGAGAAAAAAAAAATTATCATCTTTGTAGGTGGGAGTTGTTGGCTCGACCAAAAAAAAGGGGTGGTTGGGTCTTACACAATATTTTTTCCTTTGGCAAGGCATTGACGACATCGACTTTATGGAGAGCTATTTCAAAACCAAGCATTTGGCACAAATTGTTAAAAGGGAAATATTTCCCCCACAGTTTTTTGAGCAATTGGTTGAGGTCGACAACTTTTCATTATCACTCAACATCAAGGATCTGGTCCAGTCTTATGAAATCAGTGCACCTTATCACTAATTGGATCAGTTGGAAGCTCTGTTTGGGACTTGAAGTGTCGCTGGGTAGGGACAACATCTTGGGTCTTGGGCCCAATTCCTATCTTTCCAAAAATCTTACAGAATCACTCAAAAAAAATAACATCTCCATATTAGCATAGGTTTGGTATCATCAGGGACAAAACTCCTTTTTATCCAATTGGAAAGATAGTAGTGAGTTGGGATTGGCAGGGGAACTATCTATTGAATGGAATAAATTATGTCGGGAACTACATGTAGCTGGAGTGATACTCACGGGAGATGAAGATGAATTGTTCTGGACAGGGGGGGACTCATCGGGTGTTATTTCGGTAAAAAATATATATGAGGCTATCCAATCAACTCAGAACCTCCCTTTGATCACTGGCTGGAATATTCGACTATGGAAATGGGATATTCCACTAAAGATCAAACTTTTTCTTTGGTTGGATGTTAATAATAAAATAGCAACTTGGGATAATCTACTTCATAGGGGTTGGAGTGGGCCGGGAAGATGTATCTTGTGTAAAAAGGAGTTAGAGGATTGTAATCATCTGTTCATAATATGTTCCTTTACAAGGGAAGTTTGAGAAACCTTAAAGTGGCATACAAAAAACATTCATTGCTGGAGTGGGAATAATCTAGGTCAATGTTTTTCAAATTGGACAGAGGCAAAATCAAGTAACCTGAGTCTGGCGGCTTTAGCTTGTTGGAACATATGGATTTCCAGGAATGAGGCCATTTTCGAGGGAAAGATGCCATATGTCTCATCAGTAGCTATAAAAACTCTGAGCAACTATAAAAATCCGGATATAAAACATAAAAAAATACGTGTTGTTACATGCATGAGTTTCGATAATATTGATTATCCTGTAGCTTTTTTTGATGGTGCGGCCTAGGGGGATGGAAGATGTTGTGGAGCAGGTGGGATTATAAAATTCTCAGCATAATTGACATATAAGTGGTATATGAACTATGGTCAGGGTACAAATACAAAGGTGGAGTTAATGGGATCTTGGGCAACCTTACATATAGCAAAGTATCTTGACATTGAAAAGATTCAGGTTTATGGTGATTCCTTGGTTATTATCAACTGGTTAAGTAATAAAGGAAATATCACAGTTTGTGATTTGGAAGGCTGGAAAAGGAGAATTACTATATTAAAGGAAAATTTCAATGATATAAAATTCTATCATATACATCGTGAGTTCAACAGAGCCGCCGACGATCAATCAAAAAAAGCACTTTCTAAACTTGAAGGAAATCTGGTGATCTATAAGTGGATTGATGGAAGAGAGAACTCTTCAAACACCAGCCTTATTTACTGATGGAGGATTTTTCCATGTGTTTCTACCTGATCTTCCTTTTTTGTTGTTTTCTCAGAGTCTCTTTAGTTTTTGGTTATTTTCCCTTCTGGATTAGTATTGGATGTAATACTCTTTATGAGTCCTGAGTTGATCAGTCCCTTTTTTGTCAGTTTTGGAGAATGTTGCTTCTCCTGACAGTTGGAAAGTATCGTTGGGAGTATCATTGATCATTATTATTGAGCTATTTCATATAGCGATTGGGGAAGCGGATGTAAAAAATTATATTTCTATAATATAATTGTGTTAATTTTCTTTCTGAAAAAAGGACGACTCGCTTTCTTTAAATTATTATTATTATTTAATAGTGTGTAGCATCATTCAAAAGTGTTAAATCAAAATATTAAAACAACCAAGTGATGGAAAATAATTGTCCATCTCAAAAGTGTTAAATCAAAATATTAAAACAACCAAGTGATGGAAAATAATTGTCCATTTAAGATGGAAGATAAGAAAACAAAGTTAAGATTTTGATTATAAATAATTTAAGGATTTACGTACACCATACAAAAAAAGATAACAACATAACTTTATATATTAACTAATTTTTCATGAATACATTTAAAACTATGGTGAGGTTGATAATTATTTCTTTGTAATAAAGTTTGAAAATAAAGGAAGCCAATATGAGTGCAAATTGTTATGGTGAGGTGGATAATTATTTCTGTGTAATAAAGTTTGAAAATAAAGGAAGTCAATATGAGTGCAAATTGTTATGGGAATGATGCACTAATTTATTGAACAAATACAAATGTTAAAATAGAAAAGTTTGTAGACAAATGATTTAAGAAAAATTATAAATAATGCAATATTATCATTGCATGAAAATTTATAAGGAAAACTTTAATATGCATTGTATATTTTTTTCACCGCTTCATTAATTAAAAAAATAAAAAATAAAAATATTTGAATCTATGGAATATTAGATTAATACAACAAAGACAAATGCAACATTAAAATTTGATATTCTACATGTTAATGGCATGAACATATTTGATTGCACTAGTACATTCGGCTCATTTTTTGATGTTCTTCCATCACCCATTTGATGGACTCTCGTCTGGCTTCCAAAAAAACCCACTCCAGCTATTTGTCAAACCCCTTTCGTCGTAATCGCGACGACAAAAACCATGTGTCGGCTATCCGACGTCACAAACTACCATGTGGCAGTTGTGGATAGATTTTACAAAACAAATGTTCGTCGCATAGAATCGTCGCTATTATGACCATAATAACAGTGGTGGTATTGTGATGCATTGGTTTTCCACGTGGAATTTTCCAAGAAACCGTCTTAGGAAAGTCATCATTGTTTTACCGATGGTGGTGGTCGTTACTATGACATAGGCATGCACAAGCACCATTGGAAAGCCAACGTGGGTTCCATTAGAGCTCCAAGTCCAATTGGGAATGAGACGGATGAGAGTCAAAGGTCTAACGACCGTATAATAATAAAAAAAATCAAATTGCATTGGATATAGGGAGCAGGTTGAGCTAGATGTAGATGACAATGTTCTCAATATAAGATTATATAGAAAATTAGGATTAGGGTTTCTATTGTTGCATAAAACTCTAATTCAAGCATGTTAGATCCTCCACAACTAAAAATGCACATTCACACTTAAGAAATATATGCTTTGCTTTTAAACTGTAATTTATGCCCTTGTGTAGAAATGAACACCAGGGTTCACTAAAATGCACGCCCAGATCTTAATGCACCTACAATTTGAGTGGTTCAGGTTTTGAGGGTGTCTTAGATAATTTTACACATGTCTACATATTTAGATTTTCAGTTGCAAACATAAAAGTGGTTGATGTGTAAAAGGGGTAAATTCTACCTTGTAAATTGAGAGACCAAAACAATAGATATTGACCTAAAGGAAATGCACGCCCATGCTTCTATATAGCTCCAAATTTAGTTATCTAAGTTTTTGGGTGAAGTTAATAACATTATAAATCTATATATATCGTACATAGTGCATTTTAAAATGACTAAGGACTTCTACCTTGAAGCAAGATTCCACACTCTTTGTAAAATGGAGGGTAAAATTGTCTTACTGTAAAATGCATTCCTAAGACTCATATGACCTCCAAATTGAGTGGTTCAAATTGTGGAGTTTGAAATTTATCAATTTACATCTATTCACACTTTAGTTTTTCATTTTGAAACCTAAAACCATATAGTGTGTGTAAAGGCTAAAAGTTGCCTTGTAAATTACAAAAAAATGCATACAGGAAAAAATGCATAAAATTGCATGAAAAGAGGGCATGATAAGAAATGCATGCCCTAGGAAAAAAATCCATGTATGGTCTTGTTAATTTACAATTTACAAGTTACAGGACCGTGGATTTGTTGTAAACCCTAAAAAATGCATACTAGGGTGATTTGTGCCTAGAATTCAATAAATGGTTGAAATATACATTAATCTTTGGAAACTGTGCACGCACACAAACTAAAATGGAAAAATTAGTACTAACTACCTGTGTCCATGAGCTTGTACAACCACATCACACATAGGCTAGTTGTTAGTTGCATTTCCATTATGAAGAACTGCAGAAATCATCAGAGAATACGAGGTTATATGACTGGATAATAATTAAATAAACAAACAAACATATCGACATGTATGAGACTCTGGAAATACTAAAATGGGATACCTGAATGAGAAAAATACTAGTTTTGTTTTTAAACTGTAATTTCTCCATTTGTGTAGAAATTCACACTAGGCTTCACAAAAATGCGCGCCTAGAATTTTACACACCTGCAATTTGAGTGATTCAAGTTTCTAAGGGTGTCTTAGATAATTTTACACCTATCTACATATTTAGATTTTCCTTTTCAAACATAAAAGTGGTTGTTGTGTAAAAGAGGCAAAGTCTACCTTGTCAATTGAGAGACCAAAATAGTAGAAAGTAACCGAATGAAAATGCACACCCATGCTTCTATATAGCTCCAAATTTAGTGATCTAATATTTGGGGTGAAGTTTATATATATATATATCATTCGGAGTGCATTTTAAAAATACTAAGGACTTACACCTTGAATCAAGTTTCAAGACTTTTGTAAAATGGAGGGTAAAACCATCTTACTGTAAGATGCATTCCTAAGACTCATATGACCTCCAAATTGAGTAGTTCAAATTGTAGAGTTTAAATTTTATCATTTTACATATATTCATACTTTAGTTGTGCATTTTGAAACCTAAAACCTTCTAGTGTGCGTAAAGGCTAAAAGTTGCCTTATAAATGCAAAACAAATGCATAAAGGAAAAAATGCATGAAAACAGGGCATGATGAGAAATGCATGCCCTAGGAAGAAAAATCCATGTATGGTCCTATTAATTTACACATTATAAGTTATAAGATTATAGATTTGTTGTAAACCCTAAAGAATGCATATGAGGGTGATTTGTGCCAAAAATTTAGTAAAGGGTTGAAATATACATGAATCTTTGGCAATTGTGCACACACACTAACTAAAATGGAAAAATGAGTACAAACTATCTACGTCCATGAGTTGGATAAAACAAGATCTTGTACAACCACATCACACATAAGCTAGTTGTTAGTCTCATTTCCATTGCGAAGACCTACATAAATCATCAGAGAATACAAGGGTATATGACTGAATAATAATTAAATAAATAAACATACATATCAACATGTACGAGACTCTAGAAATAATAAAATGGAATATTTGAATGAACAAAATACTTGTTTTTCTTTTAAACTATAATTTTTTGCATTTGTGCAAAAATGCATGCTAGGCTTCACAAAAATGCACGCTAGGCTTCACAAAAATGCACACCTAGGTCTTTACACACTTGCAATTTGAGTGATTCAAGTTTTTGAGGGTGTCTTAGATAATTTTAAACCTGTCTACATATTTATATTTTTCTTTGCAAACATAAAAGGGGTGGATGTGTAAAAGAGGCAAGGTCTAACTTGTAAATTGAGAGACCAAAACAATAGAAAGTGGCCTAATGGAAATGGACATGGATGCTTATATATAGATCCAAATTTAGTGATCTAAGTTTTAGGATTGAATCTAATAAAATTCCAAATATATATATTTTATTTGTAGTGCATTTTAAAAAGACTAAGGACTTATATCTTGAACCAAGATTCAAGACCTTTTGTAAAATGGAGGGTGAAACCGTCTTACTATAAAATGCATGCCTAAGACTCATATGCCCTCCAAATTGAGTGGTTCAAATTGTGGAGTTTGAATTTTATCATTTTACATCTATTAATACTTTAGTTGTGAATTTTGAAACCAAAAACCCTCTTCTATGCATAAACACTAAAATTTTTCTTGTAAATGCAAACAAATGAATAAAGGGAAAAGTGCATAAAAAAGCATGAAAACAAGGCATGATGAGAAATTCATGCCCTAGGAAGAAACATCCATGTATGGTGATGTTAATTTACAATTTACAAGTTAGAGGACTGTGAATTCGTTGTAAACCCTAAAGAATGCATACTAGAGTGTTTTGTGCCCAAAATTTAGTAAAGGGTTGAAATATACATGAATCTTTGGCAACTGTACACATACACTAACTAAAATGGAAAAATTAGTACTAACTACCTACATCCATGAGATGGATGAGGAAAAATATTGTACAACCACATCACACATAGGCTATTTGTTAGTTTTATTTCCATCGCGAAGACCTGCAAAAATCATCAGAGAATACAAGGTTATATGACTAGATAATAATCAAATAAATAAAATGACATGTCAACATGTACGAGACTATATAAATACTATAATGAAATATCTAAATGAGAAAAATACTTGTTTTTCTTTTAAACTATAATTTTTGCATTTGTGCAAAAATGCACGCCAAGCTTCACAAAAATGCACGTCCAGGTCTTTACACACTTGCAATTTGAATGATTCAAGATTCTGAGGGTGTCTTAGTTAATTTTACACCTGTAAACATATTTATATTTTCCTTTGCAAACATAAAAGTGACACTTGTGTAAAAGAGACAAAGTCTACCTTGTAAATTGAGAGACCAAAATAGTAGAAAGTGACCTAATGGAAATGCACACCCATGCTTCTATATAGCTCCAAATTTAGTGATCTAAGATTTGGGGTGAAGTTAATAACATTCCAAATATATATATTTCATCTAGAGTGCATTTTAAAAACAATAAGGACTTATACCTTGAACCAAGATTCAAGACCTTTTTTAAAATGGAGGGTAAACCCATCTTACTATAAAATGCATGTCTAAGACTTGCATGACCTCCAAATTGAGTGGTTCAAATTGTGGAGTTTGGATTTTATCATTTTACATCTATTCATACTTTATTTTTTCATTTTGAAACCTAAAACCCTCTAGTGTGTGTAAAGGCCAAAAGTTGTCTTCTAAATGCAAAAATAATGCATAAAGGGAAAAATGCATAAAAATGCATGAAAACAATGCATGATGAGAAATGCATGTCCTAGGAAGAAAAATCCTTGTATGGTCTTGTTAATTTACAAATTATAGGACTGTGGATTTGTTGTAAACCCTAAAGAATGCATACTAGGGTGATTTGTGCCCAAAATTTAGTAAAGGGTTGAAATATACATTAATCTTTGACAACTATGCACACACACTAACTAAAATAGAAAAATGAGTACTAGCTACCTCTATCTATGAGCTGGATGAGGAAAGATCTTGTACAACCACATCACACATAAGCCAGTTGTTAGTTGCATTTCCATTGCGAAGAACTGCATAAATCATTATAGAATACAAGGTTATATGACTGAATAATAATTAAATAAACAAACAAACATATCAACATGTACGAGACTCTAGAAAGACTAAAATGAAATACCTGAATGAGAAAAATACTTGTTTTGTTTCTAAACTGTAATGCATGACTAGGTCTTTACATGCCTGCAATTTGAGTGATTCAAGATTATGAGGGTGTCTTAGATAATTTGACAGGTGTCTACATTTTTAGATTTTCCTTTGCAAACATAAAAGTGACTGCTTTGTAAAAGAGGCAAAGTCTAACTTGTAAATTGAGAGACCAAAACAATAGAAAGTGACCTAATGGAAATGCACGCCCATGCTTCCATATAGCTCCAAATTTAGTGATATAAGATTTGGGGTGAAGTTAATAACATTTCAAATATAAATATTTTATCTGGAGTGCATTTTAAAAAGACTAAGGACTTATACCTTGAACCAAGATTCAAGACCTTTTGTAAAATGGAGGGTAAAACCGTCTTACTGTAAAATGCATACCTAAGACTCATACAACTTCCAAATTGAGTGTTTCAAATTGTGGAATTTGGATTTTATCATTTTACATCTATTCATACTTTAGTTGTGCATTTTGAACCCTAAAACCTTATAATGTGTGTAAAGGATAAAAGATGCCTTGTAAAGGAAAAAAAATCATAAAGGGAAAAATACATAAAAATGCATGAAAAAAGGGTATGATGAGAAATGCATGCCCTAGGAAGAAAAATCCATTTGTGGTCTTGTTAATTTACAAGTTACAAGTTACAGGACTGTGTATTTATTGTAAACCCTAAAGAATGGATACTAGGATGATTTGTGCCCAGAATTTAGTAAAGGGTTGACATGTACATGAATCTTTGGCATTTGTGTACACACACTAACTAAAATGGAAAAATGAGTACTAACTACCTGCGTCCATGAGTTGGATGAGGAAGGATCTTGTACAACCACATCACACATATGCTATTTTTTAGTTGCATTTCCATTACGAAGAACTGCATAAATCATCATAGAATACACAGTTATATGACTGGATAATAATTAATTAAATAAATAAACATATCAACATGAATGGGACTCTAGAAGGACTAAAATGGAATACTTGGACTAAAAGGGAATAATTGAATGAGCTTCACTTGGTTTCAAGAATAATTTATTCTCTAATGAACATGGCCAACCACGTGAAGATGGAATCTCATTTGCGCCCCCCCCCCCCTCCCCCCCCCTCTCATCTCTCTCATTTACCCATACCCAATCTATCTACTAGAGAGTAATTGAAAGTGGCATAGTATGATTCATGCATAGAAAGTAAAAAAACAAAATTTAAAGGTAAATGAAAGAATGTGTGTGTGTAGATATGTGGTGGTGTACATACAAAACATATAAAATTCATCCATAAGAAGGTAGCAACTAATACTGTATATGTGATAAAAAACTTTTTTAAAATATGGCACTTACCCCATTTCTAAGAAAGAAAATGTGATTATTTATTCCATAAGCATCCTAATATGTCACTCTTTATTCCATAAAAATGTCATTCTTTATTCCATAAATTCTTTGTAAGCCATTATATTGTTGAACCATGAAGCCAAGAAGGACAAGTGATGATTAAATTCCCAACAACTAAATATTTGTTTTTAAAACCAAGTCATTGTTTGCATTTCCCTTATAGAACATAGTATAGGCATGTATAAAACAAAGTATAGAACATAGTATATGCATGTATAGAATGAAGTATAGAACAAAATACTTTTGGAAAAAATTCCTAACAAGGTATGATCTTGTCTAGTTCCAAGCATTTTTCTTCAAGATTTAACCATTTTTTCTAGAAGCTATATCAAGCTATGTATCTATCATATGATGGAATATTAGGAAATAAAGTTTTGATTTTCCATAATAAATGAAAAACATTTATTAACTTACAAACAATAGTTTGAACTTTCAAAACACCATCCATAACTTTAAATTTAGTTATATCATCCCTTGTTTTTATTAACATATCTTCATATGCTTCATGTTGAATAAAATTTCTATTTTTATCCCAACATGAAGGTAGTGCCATTTCAACTAATTCCTTGTATCTTTTCATGAAGGGTTCAATAATTTTCTGAATTGAACTACATTTAATTTGAGGACGTTGAACTGAATCCTTCTTTGTTAATAACTGTGTAGCATCCATAATTATATAAGTACGAACACTGACATACAAATCCTTTAACTGATTCCAAGTCTTATATTTAAGGTTTTCAGGAAGAGATAGCATTCTTGTAATAGACTAGACATTGATATAGAATATAATGGACCCATTTTCAGATACCACGACCCTTTTGTCAGAAATATAGGTTTGGGTAATTATGAAGTTATCCAAGTTCGACTCTCATATATGTAAATAATAATGCAAATCCCTAAATCGATCATAGGTTAACTTACTTAATTCATAAGGATTAAACTGTGATAGAATGGTTTCAAAAATTTCACAATCGTGGTCAATTAGGACTTTTTCATCAGAGACTAATGGTTTACTAGAGTGCTTTATCCATCTATCCATATTTTAAACAATAATAACATATTTGAAATAAGGAAATGAGAACACTACCCAAAATTATTTGTCAATGGATAATTTGATTTCTTTCACTGGAGTCTACTATACTCATAACATATTTTTCTATGTGCATTTACCTTCGGGGTTTGTTATTTTGTTTTTTTTAAACCTTTGAATTACATCGACGCGACACCTTTTTTATTTGGCTTACATCACGGTGCCAAATGTCATCCATTTGTGCATTTCGGGGGTGAGATAAAGTGGTTTTATAATACCACCCCTGCGCATCAAAATGCATAAGGATATGCAACATTATTGACCGTTAATACAATGGTTTATAATTTAGGCCTTCGACCACTTTTTATCCAACATGTACTTTCACCAACCGAAATAAATTGATACCGTTGAGATTGGATCCATATTTTTGGTTTGATCGTGTCTATTGAATTTTCATTTCAAACCCTGTTTGTTCTCTATTCTGTGTAAAAAATAATGAAAAAATGATGTAGTAT
Organism: Picea engelmannii; assembly: GCA_009831015.1. Classification (NCBI taxonomy): domain Eukaryota; kingdom Viridiplantae; phylum Streptophyta; class Pinopsida; order Pinales; family Pinaceae; genus Picea; species Picea engelmannii. The sequence continues at coordinate 614,797 of ML777735.1, forward strand.
ACAGGGTATTGAACCTAAAGTTAGGACTGAATGAAAGGGAAAACTTGATGTGAATTAAACACAAAAAAATCCATTGTAAACTATTTCATATTGAACAAACAACTACATGATCTACATTCTCTATTCACATCAGAAATGAGGACACATACCAAAGACATTGTGGGCTTGATCCCTCCTTGGATGCACAAGTGGGTTTGGTCTCTCCTAGTACAGGCCTGTTCCTCTACACACTCTCCTTAATGGCAGATGGGGTCAATCCAATGCAAATGTCAGCAGGTTGCACCTCTGCGCACTCTCCATACTAAAAGGTGGGGAAGATAAATGTAGTGGTCAACAAGTTTGGAGTGGGTTTATTTGATCGAGGATTTGGTGCCATAGAGTTTTTTTTTTTTTTTTTTNATTTGTTTTATTTTTTGTTTATTTTTTAATTGTTATTTTTTTTAATGCAATTTATATTAAATTCATAAATAATATGTATTTTATAGTTATATATAACCCCCTTAACCCCTAACCCCCTATAGACACTAAATTTCCTAACCCCTTAATCCTTAACTCTTAACCCTTGATCCTAAACCATATGATACTTGCATCTCAAAGATTCCATTTAGGGCCTGGGTTTGGTTTTGGAGAATGCACATGGTTTCTATGGTGGATGAGGGTGTAGGGTTGGAAAGTTACCAAGGTTACTGGGTGGAGGGTTAACAATTTGTGGTAGATTATCAATTTTTATTGATGGTTAAAATCAATCAACATGTGCTCAAAATGGGTTAGGAAAGTTATAGGTTGGTGGGTTATGAGAGAAATCAAGGTCAATGAATTCTAACCAACCAATGATGCATATAATAATATGGGATAAAACTTAACAAAAAAAATTTAGCCCATATAAGAAAATTCTTTAAAGGGAATAAATCATAGAAAATATATAATAACATACCTTGACCTACATTTCAACAATTCAATATCATTGATCTTCTTCTTCGTCCAACTCCAAATCTATATCATCTTGTTCAAAATCTGGTTTGGAATCGACGTTGAAAGGATTGGGCATAGAAACATCACTATTAATGTCATTTTTTTATAATTTCATCATCAATATGATCATCGAGAACATTTCCATCTACATCTAACTCAACTTCTTCGTCTTCTTCATCTAACACATCTACTTTCTCCTCTGCATCATCTTCTTCTTCAATATCATCTTCTTCCACTACATTATACTTTACATGCCTTCCTCTTGGATCATATCTAAAAACACATGACCATCCCGCTTTACCTAGAACATCTGAGTAAACGATCTACTCAAATTGGCTTGGAAGAACATAAATCTCAGTACATGGCTCAAGTGTCCTTGTATTAACCATAGTAAATCCATTCTCATGGTCAATAATAGTTCTTTCAAGATCAAGTTCATTCATTCGTAACCTCTACCATTTGACCTCGAACTGGACTAATTTAAAGGAGTTAAAGTCATATTCAAGCATATCTCTCAAATACCCATAGTATCTATTTCCAGATACCTCTGGATGCCTATCACTTCTAGAGGAAACAATAGTGACATGAAATACTGTAGTTATGCCACAATGAAAGGTTTTTTTTCTTTTCATCCAACTTTTTGATGTGAAATTTACCACCATTGCACCACATAACCTTGTGGTGTTTCAACTGCATTATGCCCAACATGTAAAAAATGCACAATGTCAAATGATTAACATATTAAGAATTAGTAAATATTTTAAGAAAACAAAAGACAACATACATTAATATAATGGAAAACAAGTAAAAAATGTGGGTGAATATGCTTGATTGTTTATCATTTAAATCATATAATAAGTCAATTCCCCTCTGTGTAATATTGGTATCTTGATTATGATGAGCCTCTTTAACCAATGTAGCGACCCCTTCCCCTGATAAACTACTATACAATTTTATACATTGTTCTATCTATACCTTCATCCAATCAAGATTATTTGCAATGTATAAATGTAGTGCATCGCACTCTCGAGCAACTATATGCAAAAATAACAATTCATCAATAATTAGGTACCATGACAAAGCTTAATAATTGATGGAAGAATAAAAATTAAATAGGTACGATATAGATAAAAATGAATAAACAGAAGTATTATAGATCTCTACGATCTAATTATCTTTCACTTTCCTCATTCTACCTTTCCCCAATAGGACCTCCCTTTCAAATTTGTTGATGGATTTTTCATCCTAAATGAGAGACACATTCATATTTGTTCCTAATTTAGGAAGATATTTACCAATATACACCAAGTATTGATATACCATATAGCCCTCCACCATAGAACCCTCATGACATGCTCTTTGTCTAACAAAAGGATTTCAATGATTTCAAATGTCTCTGCACCATCCACATTGACCTTGTGTGTATAGGTCCACAAATTTCAATCTCTTCAACTTGGTGTATGAGGAAGTGTTCTTGTGCATTCAAAAATGTCGGAGATAGGTACTTTTTCATTTCACACATTATGCGAGGAAGTTCTCTCATCCAATACCTTATATATTCTTTATGGACTTGTTTATATGACAACCACATACACATGATGCAAGAAAATCACAATTTGAAGTATATACATTGCAAGTAAAACACATGTGAACAAGTTTTGCAACAAATATTTTTCATAGAAATCGTTATTTACCTCATGTAATTGCCAAGATCATATATGACTTGTTTTATGTTGTTGTCAAAGTTGTTTGGAAGAGATAGAGGTAGAATATACTGTAACAAAAAAAGAATCATTATAAACATTAGAGGTAGAACATACTGTGACAAAAAATTAAATCAAAAAATACCAAAAAGATGTATACCAATATAGAAATATAATAAAATAATTACCTTAATTAAGGTATCCCAGTCATGAGTTTTTACCCCACCAAATTTACCTTTCTTCGTTAAGATATTATTTATGTTTGAAGCCAATCTCGCGGGAAATTTAATTTTTCTAATGACCTCTTTTACAACATTCCCTTGCTGCTATGTAAATAACCATGGAAGACTATCTCGATGTCCATTGCTATTTGAATTAATCACAATTTTCATTACATGATTGGCTTTCTGAATGTCACTACAAATTTTGTAAATTTTTTCTTTGTCACTCCTTCCATCTAAAATTCTCCATAATTTTTCTATTTCATTATTCCCGATATGCATTGAATCAAACAAATAAGCTATTTGTAGGTGCTCATAGTAGGGAAACAGGAATAATTTTAAGGATGTAAATTTATATTAAAATGTAGAAACCTGGGGTAATATTACTAGTCCTTAATATGCAAAATGTAAAATGTTTGGCGATAGTTTTGTAAAAATATTTAAATTTCTAAGGATTTTATATAATTTCTATAAACTTTTGGCGATTTTAAAGGTAAAATAATTTTTTTCTATGGAATTTGGGCAAATAATTTTTAGAAAAAATGGAAATTGGTGAATCTTTTTTTGGGAAAGCCATGGAAAATTAGCCCATTTGCGAAATTGTACATGGTATGTTTCCATTCCTCTTGGAAGCCCATTAATGCCTTGATGACATTTATGAAAAATAAATGAGATTACAACAATAATTGTTAGATACCGTAAGCAAAATTCAATACAAATTAAAATTGTAAAACATTAATATATATGATACATAGACTAATTGATTACCTTGACGATTTCTATTATATTCCAACTTCCATAGGTGAAGTGTCATTCTTTGTGAAATTATTCTAGTCTCTTCTTTCAAATTGAAAATATTTTTTTATGTAGTTCGATACCTATGGTTCTTAGAGAGGAGGTGCCTACACTCATCAAACACTTCCTTTCCTAAAATTCTTGAACGCCTATATTTCATCCTAGGACCATATACTGGACATGCAAATTTACCCTTTGTTTGTAGGCCTAAAACATATGAATTAATGTCTGTATCAATTATATACCAAAGAATTATTTTTAAAACATGTATGATATTTTCAAAAATATATCTACTATTAAAGTGCATTAGTACATTACATACAACAAAAATGTGTTAGCCCTAGCACATCATGGATTTTCCATGTAAGTATTCCATGGAATTGAAATTTATTTTTCCCTATTGGTATAGAGATGCCTTACATAGTGATGCCAACCCATAACTTTAGTAGATATTCAATAAGAGGCTCAATATATACATTCATATATTTAACTTGGTACTTAACTAATTGATTGAAAATACACATCATTACTACTTTGCATATATGTGTATATAATAAATTATGCAATGAACAAGACAAACAAAATGTTGCGTTCAAAAAATTATTGTAAACAAATACCTGGAACAATGATTGCCAACATTGTGTGCTCCCTCTTTATTGACATCCAAGGAGAAAGATTATTGTTTAGAAAAAAAATAGAACACACTAAGTAAATAGACTTGATTTCTCCAAATGGATTGACACCATCAGTTGCCAATGCAAGCCTAATATTACGAGGTTCTTCTTTAAAAATTGTCCATCTTTCTTCAATTTTCCCAAATGCAGAACCATCTGTAGGCATTCAAAGAACATAATCTTCTCTTCTTTTCTATGCATGGTAATCCATAAATAGTGCTATGATTTGGCACCTGAACAGTCGTTGCAAATGTGGAATTATGGGAATATGATGAAGAACCTTGTGAGACACGTTTTGTGTTACTTGATTAGTTCAATATCTATTGATTTGAAATTGTGGGAATTTCATTTCTGATGCATATTGTCCATAATACATAATATGGTCATTAGGACATGCATCAATAGCTTGGTACCCCATTCCAATATCTTTCATAATGGTAGATAATTCTTCGTATGTGCAAGGTAAAGTATTTGATGATGGAATGAGAAATTCACCTAACAATATACAATGCAAAATATAACTAGTTAATGTAAATGATATTAATATTAAATATTGCATCATTAATTTACACATTAATTAATAACACTAAGAATAGAGAAACAAAACAAAACTAGACCTTTTATGTATATGTGACAAATTATATTACATACCTTAGGATCAGTGTGAGACAAGTGTTTGACAAACCATTCAATACCTTCAAGTTCACCAACAACAATATAGTAGAGAGAAGATTTGTCCTCTATCCTTCATAAAGGGGTTGTTGCGACTTCTCAATCATAGGTACATCATGAATATCATCAAAATTGTCATCCATTGGAGCAAAGGTGCATTGGATCAATCTATTTATACCATCATTCTCTATTGTACCATTATCAATGTCACATTCTTCCATAGGACTAACTTGATCTCCAATACTCGCTCCATCTTCCTCATTGTGTACAACAAGATTTTTGCTACTACTTGGCACATTCCCAAGATCCCACTTAGGACACCCTTTCTTTATAATTACAATCAATCAAATGATATTAGTGTATGTAACAAATATTGAAAGGTTAGAAAGTTCTATGAATACAATCAATACAAAAACATATAATGAGTACTAACTTACCAAGGTATGATATTCATACCCCGATTCAACGTGTCCAAACTATCTACAATGCCTTTCAGCTGTTGTTATTAAAATTTTTCTTCTATTGAATCCCCTGCATTGATTGCAAGGGAAATAACATTTTCGATCACCCTTTGCTTCCAATGCTGCAAATAACCTTTGAAGGGTCCTATCATTTTCCTATGGAGTAATTTTATATGACATTGAAATTAACTGTTACAAAAAAATCCAATGAAGTGATATAAGTAAAATATACGAATATATTCTACTAATTTCACACATGTAAATGCATTTCTATAGGCCAAAAAACATAATACACATAATAGAGAGGAAGAGAAGCTATGACCCCATGTGAGAGGAATTAAAGGAAAGGGAAACAATTTATGGTTTCCATTTTGTCAAAAAGTTTGGGAACATCCTTCCAACAATTGTAAACATTTTTGTTAAATGGTTGGTTTGCATCCTCCAACCTTTCACACTGGGTAGAAATCCAATATTATTGAAATTAGGGAAAGGGAAAAAACTTGAGATATCACCTTAATATACAATATTTATGGTTTACAACATATCCACTGTCATGTAGATTGTGTTAGTGCCGCCATTTTTCTTTCCATTTAGAGTCGGTTTCGAGTCACGTTATGATCCATGCACCCAACATGTGAAGTCAGGTATGTAACACCGTGAGGTTGAAGTCAGCCAATGGCCGATTGGCACTTGGAAATGGAAATGGGTGTCAGAGTCAGAAACTGTATACGTGGTACGGGCATGTCTTTTCCCAAAAGGTCGAATCCCTTTAAGAAGCCAGTTTCTACGTACCCTGGTCGAGTCAAGTGGTTAATAAAGGTCGCATCGGCAAGTGCAACATTTATTATTAGTTCATCATGAAGGCCAAGGGAATGAAAAATTGCGGTGTTCGTATTATACATGCCCAACAAACCATATCACCTGCATTCCACACGCGAGGATTTGCCATGAACAACCTAAAATTTGACTTGAAATATCTCGTCGCCATAAATTCATTGGTTTCCAAAATGTTTTCCTCTCTTGGCCGATTCGTTATAAATTTCAGATGCTCGACATTCCCTCTAGTCATAGAACTAGGTTTAATCTCTTTTCACAGTTCCCCCTTGCCAAATCCAATTGGTTCAGAACCACTCCCCCGGTGCATTCGTTCAAAATGTTGCGCACAGAGTATACCTTGGTCGCACCATGGTGACTTTTCAAAGCACAGGAAAGGGTGCACAGAGTGGCAGAACTGCGAGGTCCAAACCTCAAAGAGATTGGAATTATTTTGCATCTGCGGTGACCATTCCCGAAGACATGGAAGAAACCATTATTTCACCTACAGAAGAGACCAGATCAAGTCGAAGAATAGCCGAAACAAATAAATTCATACAGGAGAGGGAGATGGCAAGAGCCTCCTCCTTCAAATAGCAGTTGCCTCGGAGGAGGTGTGGGCCGATAAAGAACAAGAAGATCATGAAGGCTAGAATTCCAGAAGGACTGCGCGTTGGATTGGCAGCTGAAGAACTACTTGGACGCGTCATCCAGCTAGAACCTGCTGGTAAATCGAGCCATGAACATGGGAACAGAGAAAGGAAACAAGACACCATGGGAGAAAGTGAGGAAACACCATCTTAGCAGCTGAAGCAAACAAAGCTGTCTATTGCCAAGCTTTATCAGGAGAACAGGGAATTAAGGCGACAACTAGCGACAAGGACCACAGAAGCATCAACCGCACAGAGTCACAAAGGGAACGTGGCATGGCTGCAAAGACAACTTAGAGAGGCACAAAACGTTATTGTCCAGTTGCGAGAGGCACAAAGGTTGGCAGAAGAAATGCACATGGAGCATCCCATAGAATGGGAAGCGACCGAAAAGGAAATCTGCATGGCTCTTGCCAGTGCATAAAAAGAGAAAGTTTAATGGGCGACATTTTATTCACAACAGTTTTTGAGTGATACACGTCCTGCAAAGCACCTTACCATTTTGATAACGGTTGTGAGAATCAAAAAACTATTTTCTACACACAACTCTCCATCAAACAGGTGCATAATAGAAGGTGAACGCCGAAACCAACAGTGCAGACAACAAGTTTTTGACAGACACATGTTCACTAGGATACTCGATCAAGATACACAACGACACATTTTTCCTACCTCGGATTCTGACCGACGATCAGACCCTGTGGAAAACCTAAAGACAATCATTAGTGGATATGTGTGATTATTGCCTACTTTGGGATAGTACCATGCGAAGAGTCTCTAGTGCATGTGGCACATTTTTTCTAGTTTAGAGTTAATAGTTAGAAAGAAGGGCAGCCCAACCGACACCCTCATTTATATATTTCATATTTTTGATATAATCCAGGTTGGTTGGCAAATTGATTAAACGAATGCTATTGTATGTAATTTGAGTTTCTGACCGAAATTTAATGCAAAGGTCCTATGATTTGATGAAAAGATTCTAGTTGTGATAGTCGGATGTATTGTGTCTCTTTCTTTGCGTATGTGTTTCCTGTTACTTTTTATTTCATATCTTATACTGTCTATTTCAGAATGAATTTTTGAACCTGTGGATTTGTTGTACAACGCTCCTTGTTCGCGCCACTTAGAAAAAACGTTTTCATCTCAAGCTAACTTTGAATTTGTCCATAACGGTGTTCTTGAGTTACTTCCTGTGTTTTTCTCCCACCACACTTTATGGTTTACACTAAAGGATGTTTCTCACCTAGCCTTCTCCTCTCGAATCCATTCAATGAGTCATTTGTTCCATCTCTTCCACAGATTGACCCCATAGCCCAAGTTTTACTTTTCTGCACCAATATAACCAGAAACCATTTTACCATAGGTGTCAAATCTAGCCATTGTTTTTAAAGTCATATCTTGCACGGAGATAGCGCCATTTCTGAGAGAGCCCTCTCCATATCCGAAAGGCTAGTTTTGGGTTTCAAAGTTGGTTGAAAAATTTACCTTCGTCGTCTGTTTATCAGCCAAATAAATTTACGGAGTGCTAACATTTTGGCACCGTTGTCGGGGACTAAGTTGAAAATATTTTCCTCAAGAAAATGACAAACGTTGCAATTTGACCCCTGAGGGTAACATAGGGACAAACACCCATACCGGATAAAACTTTACCCTCGCGACTCCAGTCCAAACAAACCAGTAGCCCCAAGTAGCACTACTCAGAAAACCTGGCTCCAAAGACTTTTTACACCAGAGCGAATCCTGACCCAAACCCCTCTGAGCCTGTGTACGACCCCAAGAAGATTTTGCGCAAGGATAGGGAGCATGCGCCAGACCCATTTTATTTCCTAGATAGAAGGATGTCCTTGCCCAAAGACGACGCGCAAAGAATTGATGACCTTGATTTTGACACACTTTTCGAGCAAACTCTGTTCAGGTCTAAGTCAGAAACCATTTTGGACAAGACCGTTTTCAACCCGAACAATTTCCAAGCCTTGGTGACAAATAATATCCCCCAAAATCTGAATCCCCCTAGGGCTATGGCCGCTAGATTCACTCCCCTCATCCTTCCAGCCTAGTTACACGACTTTCCTCAGAATTATAGCCAAAGAATCAGACTCTACGATGCTGAGGGAAATGTTTTTGTCGAGAAACACCTGGACTGGTTTAACGACTTTGTCAACCTGGATAAGGTAGACTACGCAGATGCAAAAATGAGGCTTTTTACGCAAAGCCTTTTGGGAGACGTAAGAAAGTGGTTCAAATCCCTTCTACCCATGAGCATTCGGGACTTCCCAGCATTCAAAAGGTCCTTCCTAAATAAATGGGGGGATAAGAAAAACCCTTTGTAATTGCTAACACAATACAATAACATGAAGAAAGCACAGGAGGAACCAGTGCAGGAATTCTTGGTCATTTTTTGAAGGTATACAAATCCATCCCTGCTGAAGAAAATCCCCCTCCCGGTGCTATGCAGTTGCGATACATAGACTCCTTCGACAATGACTTTGCTCTGCTGCTGAGAGAAAGAAGATCAGTGAGTCTAGATGCCATAATGAGTAATGTTGTCGAGGTTGAAGTGAACATCATGGCGTCGGGAAAAATCAAACCAAAGTTCAATTGGGGCTAAAAAAGACCCCAGGGAGAGGCACAACCATTGACGTTGCGGTCATCAGACAACAAATTTGACATGATGATGAAGATCATGGAAAAGTTAATGGAGAGAATGTTCATGGGAAACATGCCTGTTACGCGAGAACATAATGACCCACAACCCAGAAATCAAAATCTCTAGAGGGGTCAGATTCCTCAAATCAAGCAGCGGGACCCAGGTGACCAACAGACAAGACCTCCTTTCTAGAACAACTATGTAGACAAGGACTTCGACCAGTATTTTGATGACCATATGCGTTGTTGTGATGACAAAAACCCACGTGTGTTCTTGACGAAGAGTGAACACGGTTGATATGACGAAGACTTCGCGCTGGAAATCGACGATGGTATGATACTTGAAACAGATGATGCACCATCTTGGGAGAAGAAATAATTCAAGAAAGGTTATAAAAATGCTATCATGCAGTTGCAGAAGAAGTACAACCTCCGGCGTAAATATGTACTTTCCATGCCGAAACAAACAGATTTCATAAATAAGCCTACAGTGGACACACCTTCCACATGCTGACTGAGCTTGGACAATGCATCCAAGAATGCAGCTGATAAGGTGAAGTCGAAGGAGGAAGTCCCCAAAAAATCCCCGGAGTCAGGCCAGGAGATGAGCGGAAAAGAGGTAGAAAAAACTTGTTCCCCTTTCAATTTTGAACACGAAATGGCCAAAATCAAAATCTCCATCCCATTCAATGAGCTGATTAGAAAGGGTGAGTATCGGGAACAAATCATTAAAATGCTGAAAACGGGAAGGGCCCCCAATACTCTGAACGTTCGAGACGACCACCCCGCCATCTTGTTTGGTCTGCGCGTTGAAGAGACAAGCGATGATGAATATGTCCCCCCTTTCTATGTCAGTCTAAATATCCATGATCTGAAATTGCATAACACCATGCTTGATTCTAGCGCATCACACAATCTCATGCTGAAGGTGGTCATGGACGAGATAGATTTAGAAGTCACTAGACCATACAAGGACCTTTTCTCCTTCGATTTGAGGAAAGTCAAATGTTTGGGTCTTATCAAAGACCTGGTTGTATCGTTGGCTCAAATCCCCGCCAAGAACATGGTCATGGACATAGTCATCGCAGACATACCCCCAAAATTTGGCATGCTTATTTCAAGATCGTGGGCTATGAATTTGAAGGGAATGTTGCAGATGGATATGACTTATGACACTATCCCTGTTTTTGTCCATGAGAGAAGGCTGTACAGAGAAGTGTTGTTGAAATACATGGTAAGCAGCAAGATGCAGCCCCACAATCATCCTATATACATTGTCGACACCGAAGTAGGGTTGTCTATATTCTACAATGATTTTAACTTCAGAGAAAAGGAATCGACGACCATCATGACAACTGATAAGAAAACCGCGTAGGAAACAATAGAGTGTGCCGACCCAGAAGACTGCATGGAAAACTAGGTGTGGAACATGAGTTTTGACGGTGCAGTCAGCTGGGAAGGAGCCGAGGTTGGTATATGCGTGAGCCCCCCTAAATCAAGCATGAAGTTGCGTTCATTCAAGCTTGTGTTTGAATGCACTAACAACATGGCTGAGTATGAAGCACTAATATTGGGATTACAAGTTTTGAAATAACTAGGTACGCAGAGGATAGAAGTGCACAAATATTCCAATCTGATCATAAATCAGGTGAAGGGTGTGTATCAGACCAAACACCCCAGACTGTGAGCATAAAAAAATATGGCTTTGGACCTTCTCAAAGGATTTTGGGAGTATGACCAGACTACTATCCCCAGAGAATAGAATCAGATTGCTGACGCGTTGGCCACCTCAGCCTCGGTTTTCAAGATTCCCATTCTTCCAGATAAAAGATATGAAATTGAGGTCAAGCATAGGCCGACAGTTCCCGACAACAACAAACACTGGCAAGTGTTTGACGATGACCAATAGGTGGAAAGGTTCCTCCTCATGAGTGAAACATTCACTAACACAAACATTGACGAGGAATACTACAACAACGAAGATGAGGGTGCAGGCGCGCCCAGTGAAGATGACCCTTTCCAAAACCAGATCGCAGGAAGTGATATAATACAACTGAAAAACAATATTATTCCAAAGGGGTTGGTGCCACTAGAAAAGTTGTTTGATGAAAATGATGTGGCTAACAACCCCAAGATCACCGCAAGCGCAAAAGACATGGAATACTGCAACATCGGGACTGAGGCAGAGCTGAAGATGGTAAAATTATAAAAAACACTGAGTCTAGAGGTTAAACAAGATTACATAAAACTCATGAAATATTTTTCGGATGTCTTTGCGTGGAGCTACGACGATCTGAAAGTGTATGACATGAAGGTGATCCAACATGTTATCCCTCTCAAGGAAGATCAAAAACCTTTCAAACAAAAGCTGACACAGATAAATCCCCTGTTTCTGTCGCTAATCGAGAAAGAGGTAAAGAATCTTTTCGACGCCAAAATTATTGTTTCCTTAAGATTCTCGAAGTGGGTAGCTAACTTAGTACTTGTGAGAAAGAAAAGTGGCAAAATTAGACAATGCGTAGATTTCCAAAATTTGAATAAGGTGTCTTTGAAAGACCACTACCCCCTTCCCAAAATGGACTACATATTGCAAAATGTGGTGGGATCTCAGAAGATGTCCATGCTGGACGGTTTCTCAGGATATAACCAAATCATGGTCCACCCAGAGGACAGAGAGAAGACAACTTTCACCACTCTGTGGGGAACATTCATGTACACTAAGATGTCGTTTGGCCTGATGAATGCTGGTGCCACTTTTCAGAGGGAAATGGACATCGCATTTGTTGATGAGAAGGACAAATTCATCATGATTTATCTTGATGACATCACAGTGTATTCTACCTCCGACAAACAACATCTCGAGCACCTGATGAGGGTTTTCCAGAAGTGTAAAAATTTCAGCATATCATTGAATCCAAAGAAATCTCATTTCGCGGTGGAGGAAGGCAAGATTTTGGGGCACATGATTTCCAAAGAAGGTTTTAAAATAGACCCCAACAAGGTTGAATGGATTTTGAAGATCGACATCTTGTGCAGTAAAAAGGAGGTACAATCTTTCTTGGGTAAGGCAAACTTTTTGAAAAGATTTATCCCAAACCTAGTGGAAATCATAAAACATATAACTTGTATGCCCAGGAAAGGAAATGAGATTAAGTGGAACCCAGAGGCCAAGAAGTTCTTCAAATATATCAAACTGGCTCTGACCAAATCCCCTGTGCTAGCCAACCCGGACTTTACGAAGGATTTCCTCCTTTTTTCATTTTCCTCAGAACACACTATTGTTGGAGTACTATTGCAGAAGGACGAACAAGATTTAGAGAAACCCATAGCCTAATTTAGCCAGACACTACATGATGCTCCCCTAAAGTATGACATTATGGAAAAGAAGGGGTATGCCTTAGTAAAATGTTTGAAGGAATTTAGGATATACATGTTGCACTCCCATGTAATCGCTTGTGTGCCCAGCAGTTCAATAAAGGACATCCTGACTCAGCCTAACCAGGAAGGAAGGAGAGGGAAGTGGATAGCAACCATGTTAGAATACGATCTTGAGATCAAGCCAAAAAAGCTGGTCAAGGGTCAGGGCCTCACGAAGTTGATGGCACAGTCAGACTACGACGCTCTAGGTATGAACTTCATTGTCGATCTGTTGGAGTGTCCTCAAGAAGAAAAAGTTACGCAGATGCCTCAATGTTTCATTGATTCACCGTGGTATGCAGACATCATATATGTATTGGAGAATCACCAGGCCCCTCTAGGTGTGAGTAAGACTAAGGAAAGATTCCTCAAGCTTAAAGTGGTTAAGTTTTGTGTCTTGGACAATTCACTATATTGGAAATATCCCGGAGGAATATTGTTAAGATGTTTGCTGGAAGATGAGGCAAAACAGGCCATACAGGAATTTCACAGAGGCGACTGGGGAGGGAACCACTATTGGAAGACTACTGCGCACAAGATCCAGAGGGTGGGTTATTACTGGCTGACGATTTTTGTTGACGTATATAAAGAGGTCTCCAGCTGCCACGAGTTCCATATTTTCGATGGGAGGAAGGTACAACCCCTACCGTTAAATCCAATCTCAGTCGAAGCGCCTTTCATGCAGTGGGGCCTAGATTTCATAGGAGAGATAAACCCACCATCCTCTGCCCAACATAAATGGATTCTCACGACCACCAATTATTTTACGAAGTGGATTGAGGCGGTCCCCACAAATCAAGTCACTGACGCGGTCATCATACAGTTCTTGGAGACAAGCATTTTGTCAAGGTTCGGGTGTCCTGTTAAGATCATAACAGATAATGCGGCTGCATTCAAGTCTAAAAGTATGGAGAAGTTCTGTCGGGATTATAACATAACCTTGGGGCATTCCACAACATATGATGGGTGTTCTATATGCACTAAAAACATAGTAAAAACCCTCAATTAAATTGTCAAACCGGGGTAAGTAAACTTAGAGTTGTAGCAAAATATATGCCAAAGGTAGAAGGGCTAGTAGGAGTTTAGTCTAACTAATGAAGGTAGCTATCTAAGGCTAATCTACTCAAGCAAAACTGTCTAATGAGAAAACCCTACTAAGCAAATTGAAACTAGGTAACCTAAGTACTTTTGGGCCAAGGATCGATGGATAGTTCCTATAAAGCAAGTAAAACCTTATGTAAAGAAAACTAGTTCAACAATAAGCAATAAGAAAACTACTAAGCATAATAAGAAAATGACAAAAGAAAACTTCTTTAACTTGCCAACCTACATTCAATGAGCAACTACCCTATAAAAGCAAATAAATAAACAAGTAAGCAAAGACTCCCATCTAACCTATTAAAGTAAATAGAAAAGAAAGCAAAGAAACCTAACTAACCTACTAAAGAAAAAGACAAGTAAGCAAAGGAAACTAACCACTGCAAGCAATCAAAGTAAAACTTCTCATTGAACAACTATCTAGCCTAAGAGGAAAGTGGACTAAATTCTTAATGCAAAACTATTTCTATTGCGTGAAAGGAAATATATTTTATTGAAAGCAAGAAGAACTACCATGTAATGCCTAATCTATAATGAGAAAACTACTATCTAATCTATCAAAGCAAAAGCTATCTACCCTACAACAACAAATAAGACTATTTTCTAAACTATGAAAGCAAGAAAATATATATTTTGATCTATGAAAGTAGGAAACTATTCTTTAATCTATGAAAGCAAGAGAACTATTCTTTCACCTATGACAATTCAAATATAATGCTGGTGGTTGTGTGAATGTCTTTGGTGTCAGATAATATCTCGATGGCACTTGACAACAAAGGACAATTCCAGTGGTATGAGCTCAACACTAATCTCAATGTCAAAATGAAAGGTATGGATTAAACAATCCAATGAGAATTTAGCCATGACAAAAATAATGTTAAATACCCTGCATATTCATGTATAAACCATCAACAACATAACGAGATCATCATTATACTTCTACACTATGTAAGAAAAATAGATTCATTCATTAACTAAGAAATTTAATTTCATTTTAATTCTAGGAAAGGAAATTGCGTAAAATAAAATTGTGTTATGTTTACTCTAACCATTCAAATTGCAATAAGGAAATAATTGAAAACAGAAATTAAACTATGAAAGTAAATTAACAATCTACATTAACCAACAACTAATTAAATGAGATCTATATAAAACTAAAGTAAGCAAGCTATAATAAAAAACTAGAATTAACTCTATCCATCCATCAATCCTTGTCAAAGAAAACCCAAATTAAACTCGGTTCTATTCTAATTAAACTCTGTTTTAAACTAGACTATAAAATCATAAATCAAGCATGATCTAACATCTAAATGCACATGGGGTTAGTATAGAGACTTGCAAGTCTGTTCCTAATATACAAAATCAATGCATGTTAACACATTTCATCATCCTAACCTACAAAAGAGAAGAAAAACAATTAACTACAACAAACTAGTTGACACAATAAAAATATACATGTACAAAAAATAAAAGAGAACATTTAAATTAGGAAATGAATAAACGAACATGAAGATAGTTACCAAACTTCTGGTGGGCCCCCCAGCAAGTCGTGGTCACTCCCTAAAATCATACCATGATCTTAACAAGATGAATTCACCATTAAAACTTGAAAACGCAGTTCTGGCATAATTATGGCAATGTAAAAACTTAAAATAGAGAAAAACGAGTTTGTCTCCAATACACTGGTTCTTCTACTTGGTTAACAATCTTCTGACCATCCTAGTGATATTTATAATCTTACATACCAAGTGGTCAACCACAAGAGGTTCGAACCACTTCTAAATTCGGCAAATTACAATAAATGATGCCCTAACTGATAAAACGGAGCGAGCCAATAATCGCCCTCTTGAACAACTGAAATTGAGTTGTCGAGAGCTCAGTAGTTGGAGGAGGCAAGGATAAACAAAACTCATGTGCTCAATTTTCCCATCACTGGCCGCCAATACCTTAACCGCCAAATCACCCTACATTTTTTTGCAATATGTAGTGCTGGACAGAGTGTCGGATTGAGTGCCAGATCAAGTGTCGGAACTAGAAACGTAGTGCGTTTTTTCCCTGTAACACCATAAAAATGTGAATTAGCTCTTGGAAATCATAAAACATGATGAATTATACTTGATATAGTCATTAAACATGAGTTATATGTACCTTATGTTCATCATACCATTTTATCATGAAATTCTTCAAAACGCTCCTTTAAAATATGAAAAACACATATGTACATGCAATAAAAGTGTATAATAACCGTCATAAAAATGATCATATCTGGGGCTGAACATTACCCCCACACTTATGATTTTGCAGGTACCACTGCAAACAAAAATAAGTTACACCTCTTGACTAGGGTTGCTAAGGAGGATCATCTTTGGAAGCCTCTCCTTCTTGCTGTGAAGACTTAGCCTTGTGCCTCTTGTGTTGCTTTAATTGTGCTCTGAGGCTGCGGTTAGATTTAGTCATTTCATCAACCAACTACTGAAGGGTGTTGACCTTTGCCTGAAGGACTGCATTTTCATGATTAAGGTGTACATCTACTGTATTCCTCTCTTCCAACTATTGGAGAAGATGATGGTTTTCGTTTTGTAGCTGCTTTATGGTTGGGATAGAATTGATAATCTCTGAGGAAGGCTTAGATCCTTTGAGGGATGTGGACAATCTATCAGTTTTAGGATCTAAAATGGGCATGGGTGAAGTAGGAGTGATGGGATGTCGGTAAGGTGGGGTAGGTTCTGATTTTGTTTTCCTTAGTGGCTTTAATCCATCCGCAGAGACTTCCCTAGGTTTCTTATGAGGGCTCTCAAGGTCGGAGGACACTTGAATAAGGTTCGAAGCAGGTGGAGGTTTTTCATAAGGCTTGGCTCTTGTGTTCTGGGTACTCTTCTGAAAGGGTCCTTTACCAAATCGATTAGCTCCCCTCTTGTTTGTGGGAATGATGGGAAAGTCTTGTTGCATTACTTCTTGAAGCTTTTTAGGTGTAGGATCAAGAGAGGGTGAAGGCATTGGGGGGTCAACAATGGGCTTCTTTTGGTCTTTTCTCTTGGTCTTTTTACCCGATGAAGAGCTAGGGATATCAACAATCTTTTGGTATTGTTCCAGAAAAGAGAGGGTTGGTTCAAGGGAGTTTGGAGTTCTTGGAGAGTGAGGATTGGATGGAGAGATAGTTTTTAGGCTAAGTGGATTTTTTCAGATCTTAACTGTCAAGTGAGGGTTTGCAAATTGGTAGATAAAGGCATCCCAATTTTTCCCTTGTTTCTTTAGTTCAGAAAGAACGAGGAGTTTGATCAAGTCATGGTGGAAGAGACTATTGTGGGGTTTAGTCACATTTTTCCTCACTTGAGAGGATATCTTCTCCAAGACTTTGAGAAAATAGAAGGGGAAATTCAAGGGTTTGTTGAACAGAAAATGGGCCAACAATCTAAAATGACAAGATTTGAAAGTAGAGTATCTACCTTCACATGTAATTAACCTTGTGATGAATATGAGGGGGTTGACCAATTCTTCCTTTATCCACTCCTTAGCATACCCTTTTTCTCCTGAAATGCTCTCGAATTCGGGCTTAAACCAATTGTAACTTGAGCTTGACAATTGGTGGTTTTTGAACCATCTATCTCCCATTCTTGGGAGCTTTGTTGCAACAACAATGGACTCTTATGTGACTTCAAAGGTAAGAGACCCTACATGTGTTGTCTTACCATTGAAACCAACTGCAAATTACATAGAGAGGCCGTCATCGTGGCCCTGCAAGCTAGACAGAAATGGCCCCCAGCCAACATGCAAAAACACTCCTCTGCACTGTGCAAATTCGAGAATGGAAAACAAGTCTACATAGGAGGAGGGTTCGTATCTCCTGGGAATTTTGATAAAGGTGGAATTCACCAAGCAAGGGCATAATCGATCCAAGGAGTGGCACGGGTTTAGCACAGGCTGAATGCATTTTTGGACAGAGGACGAGCTGGCAGAGGTTGGGCATGATTTCTTAATGTAGAGGAGAGAAAATGGCAAGGGAAAATGGAGATAATGGTTGCCTATGCTGACTTTGGATGCATCTATAGTGGAGTAGGTTACCCACATGTGCACATGAGCTACCATGTGTGGAGAATTCGAATTCGAAGGCTCGATTTTGGGCAATGTAATGGTGTGTATTTAGATCAATGTCCAAGTATTTTGACTTGGACATTTTATCATAAAAATATGAAGAATATTTTAATCAATACCTTCAACCAATTTAATTTAATGTAAGTGAATTCTGGTTACCTCGAATCTAGGACAATTACTGGTGTGCAATTCACATGGTACCTCATTCGGCACCTCATATGACACTTCATCTGGTACCTCATATGGTACTTCATCCGGTACCTCTATGTTAAGTGCATTTTCACCTCCTATAATGGATAGCCTGCAACTTTGAAGTGTTTTTAACAATCACAGTAGTTAATGAGCAGAGGCAAGATGCTCCTTGCTCACTCAATCTTCTTGCATATGACATATAATGTCAAAAAACTACAAGGAATGGGTTATAGCAAGCATAAAACATGTATTGTCAAACCTACAATATGCAATTTGTAATGAAACAATAAACCGATAAAGAGTGGTCTGTTAAGTATGTGTGCAATAATTTATAGCACACAAGAGTTAAGCATTTTAAAAATAATCAGGACTATCAATGTAATAACTTGTATCATAGAAATAATACAAAATTCTTGCAAAGACTTATCTCCCTAGGCAAGGATGATTTGTCATCTCATGAATCCCTCCCCCACACCTAAGTATTGTGACACCTCACAATCAAAAGTATAGGAAACCAGTCAGTATCCCCCAATATCCGAATATTTATAGTATGTCAAGTGTAAAGATAAAATTTCATAGATTGGTCTGACGAGACAGTTAGGATTTGGCCCCACCTATAGGATAAGAGATCCTATATATATATAAGAAGAGGTAGGAAAGAGAGTTTCAAGAGTCTTAGAGTTATTTCCCAATGGCAAGTTTATGGAGTTCATTAACCTTAGCTTAACCAAACATACTTCAAGTCATCTTTGTATGCAAGTAATGCTATACATCAGGACAAGTTTCATTTTATTATTTATTTTTGTCATATTACCATACTCGCTAGGTAGAATGCCCCACTGCCACCAAGCCTATTCAATGCTCCAGCGGGTTCACCTAGTCATACCATAGGCCGATACCCGCTGCCAACATACATGTTCAGTATCCCGGCGGGTTAGCCTCTTAAACCCTCAGAGATTGGCCCTCCATATTTTAAGATTTTAGTATAAGATTGCTTATGCAAGAAGATGGGGTAACAACTCTGAAACAACCTTTTCTTTCTTTTTCTTTTTAATTAGGATGGTATTTATGTTAGAGGATGAATTTTCGTTATATTATTAGTGATTGTCCCGATGTAAGGGGTAATTAAGAGGACGTGGCCTATCTAAAGATATGATATAATCAAGCTATTTAGTGTGTAGTGGATGGTACCATTGAGAAAGAACAAAAAGATATCTCTAGGCTCAACTTACTTTCTTTTTTTGTAATTATTGTGATGTTTACATGACTAACCGCTAATTAGAATTCCTTGTTACTCTTTGATAAAGACAATTGACTCACTTACTTAGGTTTCTTGGAAAAAATGTACGAGAGACCTCTAGGCTTGATAGTTATGGTATCCCTTCCTTATACAGTGGTGAAGAGTTTCAAGAGCAACTGCTTTAGAATGCCTTAAAAAATGATAATTTTTGCAAAAACATGGCTAATTACATTAAGTCAATATTCATTTGATGCTTTAGCAACACAAAATTCAAGTGTAATAATGTTTTGAAGAAGGATCCTTGAAACTGTGTACTCCTAGTGAAATAAATACTTACAGAAATATCTAGAATTGCCTTATTAACAAAATTCAAAAACTATTTACATATATACAGTAGGAAATTCAGAAAATTTTCTGAACAAGGGGGGACTTCCCCATCTACTAAGGCCAATGCCTTGTCAACTGTCATGACCTAGAGAAAATCCTCTCTGGAAATGGGCTTATGATAAAATTTAAGTCGGTGTCCATTTACCACAAAGGAGACTTGTCCATCGTGAATTGTTTTAATTTTTACAGCTCCATTGTCATATACAGTGTCTACCTCGTAAGGGCCTAACCACTGGGTGGTGAGATTGCCTTTGAAGTTTTTGAATCGGGAATCAAACAATAGGGCCCAATCACTAGGCTGGAAGTGCTTCTTCTTAATAAACTTTTCATGCCACTTGCTCCTATGGTTTTGGACTAATATTGTCTGTTGGATGGTATCTTGCCGGATTTCATCCAACTCATTCAATTGTAGGTCTCATTGCTTCTGAGCCTCATCTAGGTTAAATCCCAACTCTGTGGAAATATGGAAGGTCCTTACTTGAAATTCTATAGGTAAAAGTACTTATTTCCTGTACACTAGCTCATAAGGGGTATGCCCAGTGGTATTTCTCCAGGAAGTCCGATATGCCCACAAAGCCTCTGGGATCCTATCAGCCCAATCTCGGTGATGTAACTGAACGGTCTTGGTCAATATGGATTCTAGAACTTTGTTTGTGGATTCTACCTGACCATTGGCTTGAGGGTGGTATGGAGAAGATGTACAATGTTTAATGCCATATTTCTCTGTTAGCTCTTTCATCATCTTGGAAGTATATTGAGTACCTTGGTCGGTAACAATTTCACGAGGGACACCGAAGTGGGTAAATATGTCTTCATAGATAAATTGGACAACAGAATTCTCTGTAGCCCTGAATAGGGATTTTTCCTCTACCCATTTGGTGACATAGTCCGTATAAACCAAAATATAGTTCTTCCTACGGGACATGGGTGAAATTGGTCCTACAAAGTTGAGGGCCCATTTTTCAAAGGGTTCTATCATAACTTGGGCATGCAAAGGCATTTCATCATTTGACGTAGGTCTTCCTATCCTTTGGAAACTATCACAACTTCTCACATACTTGGAAGCATCTTTGAAATTGCTATGCCAATAGTAACCCGAATGTAACACCTTATATGTTGTACGTTTGTCAGAAAAATGGCCACCACATGGTCCATCATGACAACTTCGTAGTATTTCAGGTACCTCATCCTCTCGAACACATCTACGAAAAATCAAATCAGGACCTGTGTGAAAAATATCATGACCAACCCAAGATTAATTAGCACTCTGTGTAATAATTTTCCGCTTTTCATGAGGTGACAAATGAGACGGTAACCTCTTAGTAGCTAGATAGTTTGCCATATATGCAAACCATGGGGTATTGACAGAGAGGGAAACAAGATGCTCATCTGGGAAACTATCATCTATAGGGACATCATCCTCATTATTTATTTGGGAAATAAAGTCAGCTACTACATTATCCTTTCTAGGTCGGTCAAGCACGGTGATATTAAATTCTTGTAATAACAAGAGATACCTAGTCACTCGACCATTAGTTATAGGTTTGTTCATGAGGAACCTAATGGTGGAATGATTGGTGTGTAAAAATACTTCATGACCTGTAATGTAATGACGAAACTTGTTAATAGCATGAACAATTTCCAATAATTCTTTCTCGATGACTGTGTAGTTCAACTCGGCAGGGGAAAAGTTCTTTCTTATAAAATAAATGGCATAGGATTGATGGTCCTCTTTCTTCCCTAATACCCCTCCTATTGCGGTGTCGGAGGCATTAGTAGATATATGAAATGGGGGAGTCCAATTGGGCCCTCTAAGAACTGGTGCCACAGAAAACTTAGCTTTCAAGGTTTCGAAGGTAGTTTGACACTGCTTAGTCCAAACAAAATCAACATCTTTTATCAATAATCCAAACATAGGTGCAACAATCTTTGTAAAATTTTCAATAAATCGTCAGTAATATCCAGCATGTCCAAGAAATATTCTCACCTCTTTATGAGTCTTGGGGGGTGGAAGTTTGATGATGACCTCAATCTTTGCAGGATCAAATTTTATCCCTTCAGATGAAACATGATGTGCTAGAACTACTCCTTCAGTTAACAACATTTTTCATTTTTCATGACTTAGAGATAGGTTCATTTCCTAGCATCTGATGAGGACTTTTTCTAAGTTGTCTAAGGCTTCCTGGTAAGTGTTTCCATAGACTGTGAAGTCATCCATGTAGACCTCCACACAATCATGAATAAGATTGACAAATATCCCTAGTACTACTCGTTGAAATGTGCCAGGAGCGTTAGACAATTCGAATGGTAAGACCCTATAGGCATAGGTTCCCCAAGGACAAGTAAAGGTAGTCTTGTCCTGGTCCTCGGGTGCTATAAGAATCTGATTGTACCCACTGTACCCATTGTAATGTCCCCCACCTCTTAGAGAGGTGATGAGGAGACTAAGTGGCCTGGGCACCCCCACTAGGTCATAGTCTCACACTGAGGGGGAAAAGTCAAGAAGTTAAAAGTTAAATTTTTAAGTTGACTTAAGAAAGGATAAGGATAAAGGAGTAAAAGATAACTCAACAAAAGAATAGAAGATTAACCCTGGGAGTTAACCTAACTCAATAGAGAATTAGAAGGAAAAGTATAATTAAGAGGTTGGGGTGCACTTATTATTCATTCTGGTTTTGGATTAGCAATTGCTATTTCTCTTGAGCATTCAGTTTGGGGGTTTTGATGAACAAACCCTTGTGAGAAACTCAGTGGTGAAATATCCACTCACCTTGTTCCACAGCTTGGTCTCAGGGATGAAAGACTCCTCCACACCATTCTAGTCTCAAGGCCAGCTTATCGAGGGAGGTTCGATCCAGCTTATCCCGAGGGCCTGGGGCCATTCCGACAGTTGGGTTTTGTTTGTAGGGGTAGGACCATCAGTTTGAGGGATTTTCTAGAGGGTTATCATCATTCTACATTTGTCTGCAGATTGGGACGTCGTGGAGCCATAGGGGACGTCCTGTGATTCAGTAAAACTCAGATCTAGGGAGATCTGCTTGAGATCTGAGCCCGAAACTTCTC
>ML777735.1:642962-678591 GCA_009831015.1 Picea engelmannii
ACCCTTGTGAGCAACTCAGTGGTGAAATATCCACTCACCTTGTTCCACATCTTGGTCTCGGGGATGAAAGACTCCTCCACACCATTCTAGTCTCAGGGCCAGCTTATCGAGGGAGGTTCGATCCAGCTTATCCTGAGGGCCTGAGGCCATTCCGAAAGTTGGGTTTTGTTTGCAGGGGTAGGACCATCAGTTTGAGGGATTTTCTAGAGGGTTATCATCATTCTACATTTGTCTATAGATTGGGACGTCATGGAGCCATAGGGGACGTCCTGTGATTTAGTAAAACTCAGATATAGGGAGATCTGCTTGAGATCTGAGCCCGAAACTTCTCCCACGGGATTCTCATAGCCCGATCTATATTCTTGGAGAGTTTCAAAGCATTTGGAGGCCTCCTTCATCAGGGCCGAACCAGCTAGGGTTTTAGTCATCCAGTGGGGCACACCATTCAGTGGAGAATTCAGATCTACGGGGTTTGAGAGTGGATTTGGGAATTTGGACATCTGGGTTTCCCTTACAATTGCCCGATCTATCATTTGGCATATTTCTCGGGATGATTGGACACTTTTGGTAGCAGGGAAAAATTATTCAGGGCATCATCATTCTAGCAAGACATGGCACTTTCTAGCTTGGAGGTTGAGCATTAGTATGGCTCAGATTTTCTTGATTTAGTCTTCATTGTATATCCAGCCTTTGGAGGCTTATTTTGTATTGTCGGGAGCACTTTGTAGCAGCTCATATCTATTTCTTGTACGACCATATGAGGTTTATGCCATATCGACCATCTATTGTATTGATCTTACATTGCTCATAATAAAAAGGTCAGATCTTTTCTTGTGATTCTACATCTTGAATATATTGTGATCTCCATGTGTTGATGAATCTTGTATACACTTAATAACTCAATTAGTAGTAGTTAGTGATTCCAAGAAAGAATTTGGCTTGGGATCATTACACCCATATAGAAAGGAGAAATACTTCTTTCCAGACAAGGTATCTAGAACTTGGTCAATGAAAGGAAGAGGAAAGTAGTCTTTCAGAGTGGCCTTTTTGAGTTCCCAGAAATAAACACAAATTCTCCATTTCCCGGTCACTTTCTTTGGAACCACTACAAGAGGGGATTCCCACTTACTATCGGATATGGAATAGATAAATCTGACATTTAGAAACTTTTGAATCTCCTCCTTGACTATATCTTTGAGTGTTGGGTTCATCCTTCTCTTGGGTTGCTTAACGGGTGTTACTTCCCCCTGGGTATATATGTGATGGATGCATGTGTCAAGGTGTATACCCTTCATGTCAGTGTATTCCAAATAAAATGCTCCTGTTTTTTTTTTGAGGATAGCTACTAACTCTTTATGTTGTTCTGTGTCTAGCCCAGAGTTTACATGTAAAAATTTCCCTAGACTAATCTCGTAGGGAATAGTATAAGACATGGAAGACTCATCTATATCGAAAATGAAATATTTCGAAGACAAAATGGATGGATCCAATTGTTCTTGAAATTCTTCCCCAAACATGTACTCAAATTGGGGAAAAGACTGTGGAAAATCCACACATGTAATAGCAGAAATGAATTGGTTTAGCACATTTTTTGTTGTGTGCTCTTGAAGTGGCCATGCATGGTCACTTTGCAATACAGGTTCTTCCCAGTCCTCATTCTTGTATAGACATTCAAGACACCATATATTCTCCATAATAGGTTGATTTGGAGGGTAAATGGTGAGCTTCTGGATAGAGAGACCATTTGAGATGGTCATTTATCCTTCTCTCCCACTAATAAATGCATTGGTTGTGGCTAGCCAAGGTATTCCCAAAATAACAGGATGGCCTTTGGCAAGATCCTTTGAATGAATGACAAGAAAATCTACGGGGTACTCCCATGAGGCTAAAGTAACCATGATATCATCTAAAATTCCTTCAGGCATAACCCTAGTCTTATATGCTAATTCCAAAATGGTTGGGGTAGGTCAAAGAAGAGGTTGTAACTATAATTGTTCCAAGGTAGTAGTGGTCATAACATTGATGGTTGCTCCTAGGTCTATGAGAGTGTTTCCTATCGAGACCTCATTAATGGTTATGGTCACTACGGTGTTTCCTGGATTCCCATATTTTGCTAGCTTTGGCTGCTCTGATATGTACTTATAGAGTCCTCCTACCAAATGTATTGTAGGAGGGTCATTTTGATTCCTACCTGGATTCTTAATACACAATTCTTTGACTACCTTACTATAGATTGGAATGTCTTTAATGGCTCGAAGTAGGGGAATTTTGACAAAAATATTTTTCAATTCATTCAAAATGTCAAATTTTGGTCAGGTGGTAGGTTTCTCGATTACCAATCGGTCTAGATAAGGAGGGACCTTCGTAATTTGTAAAGGTTCATTTTGGGGAAGCTTAGGTTCTTGATTCTTCGGGATAATAACAACTTCCCACCTAGTGTCATCCATGGGTTGTTTGGTGATTTATTCTTCTTCTTCTTCCTAGATGACTACTAAGGGTCTCTGCCTCTCCATAATTTTTCCCGATCTTAGTTGAATTTCCTGCAATGGAACATGAGTAATAACATATGTCGGGAAGGCCTGCATCTCAACATTGTTAAGAGGTTGAGGGGGATTATTATTAGGGTTCGACATTGGCTGTGCCAGTAATAGTGTCAGTCTCAGGGATCTTGCATTTTGAAATTGTAGTGGTTTTTGTTGTGGAATGGGAGGTAAGCGTGGTGGAACAAAACCTGGCAAAAGTTGCGGAGTGTTCGATGGGAACCAAGGATAAGGATGATTGGACATAGTGATAGGTGGAGCTTGAGGGTTTCCTTGGTTGTGTCCTCCCCTCCATCCTTGAATCCAAGGATGTTGGTACTGAGTAGACCATTTTTTCCAACCTGGTGAGTTCCACTGTTGTTGTTGATAATAGGGTAGAACTTGAGATTGTAGATCCGGGTATGTGGGTTGATTCCTAGGTTACCATGGCCTCCTAGGTGCATAAGAAGACTCCCCAGGATCTCCACTCGTATAGATGGCTAATAAACCGGGAAATGATGGACATTTTTCAGTCACATGGTCTTATGTACAGAAGATACAAACTGAAATGTTATCTAATGGGCACTCCCTTGAGGAATGCGTCCTCCTGCATCTTGGGCAATATATGCTCATTGATGCATTTTCCTCCTCCTGTTTCTTTTTGAGTTTAAAGGTATCCAAATGGGAACCTATTATGCTTAAGATGTCTGTCTTGAATTTTTCTAAAAGGTTCCCATATCTTCTCTCGTAATACCACCTGAACTAACTATTTTTAAGCTTCGATTGTAAGGGTCCCGAACATTCTTTTCTATTTTGGCTCTACTCCTTGAGTAATTTTTACACATTTCACATATTTTAGCAAAAATTTTACGAGATATGTCACCTGATGCCATCATGTTAAGAATCTCTAAATATTCTTCTGAAATTCCCTTAAGGAAATGATCCCTAATTGCATCCTCTGGGAGGTCATGGTATTTTGACTTCTGGGAAATATAACCAAATTTTTCCATATAATCTTCGAGGGTCTCGTCTTCTAATTGTTGGATTTTAAAAATGTCATTATGAGACTCTTTGGTCTTGTAGTAGTCTTGGTACTTCTTGCGAAATATGTCTTTCATGGATTCCCAAGACCTAATACTGGATTCTCCCAACCCCATGAACCATCTTAGTGCAGAGTCTTTGAGGGTGGCAGGAAAGAGTTTTAATTTTTGGGCATCTTGTATGTAGTTGTAGCTCCTACACAAGATGCCAAATTCAAATAGGAAGGTGGCGGGATCTTCACTATTTTTACCGTAAAAGGTAAGCAGTGCTGAGAGAGGAATATTCTTCATGTTGACATTCAGAGGTGTCTAAAATAAAAAACCCGAAGGTAGTTTCGGTTTGGTTTCCAGTTTCTTCTTCCTCTCTGTGTCTTACATTGTTATGGTCCTCCTGATCATCCATATTGGCTTGGTTTCCAAAAAGAGAATACCTAGGTGGTTTTACTTTTGAAGAAAACAAGGTTTCCCTTTGATGGGAAGGTCTTCCTACGGATTGGATGTTTGGGACTCTACTCGAGTCAATTGAGACTATTGGTGCCAATTTTTTTGTTTCAATTTGAGAGATAATTACATTGGCTGAACTACCAAAGAAAAGATTCACTTGTTCAGGGTCTATGATATCTTTAAAGTTAGGGTCCCCTGGAGGTGGTGTAAAAGCAAAGGTTGTATTGTTTGGTTCTATGGAAGACTTGAGTGGTCTTGCCTCCTTTCCTAATATGATTGATGCTTCAATTTTTTGTTCTATAGTGCTTCCTCTGATAGTCCCTTCAGAGACTATTTTAGCTCTTTGAGTCGAGCTAGCTTTTTTTTTTTCAGTATCAGTCTGGGGATTTTATAAGCAGAACATTCCTTCCCCCAAAGAGATTAGAAGGAACATTGGTTTAAAGGTATGATTTTGATTTAATGTATCTACCTTGTGGGTCTCTAGGCCTATTCATGAAAGAAAGAAAAAACAAAAAGAAAAAGATACCATTTGATTCCTAGGTCTATTCATGAAAAATAAAAACAAAAAGAAAAACTACCATTGGGTTTGGGGGAACCTACTATAGCATATGCACAGGTTCTTACCTCTCGTCTTAAAGTTCCCCCGCCACCAAACTAATGCTAAGGTCTAGAAATGATCTAATTCCTAACTACTTCTTACCTTGAGACAACTCCCCGACAACGATGCCAAAAATTATGGGTGTTCTATATGCACTAAAAACACAGTAAAAACCCTTAATTAAATTGTCAACCCGGGGTAAGTAAACTTAGAGTTGTAGAAAAATATATGCCAAAGGTAGAAGGGCTAGTAGGAGTTTAGTCTAACTAATGAAGGCATCTATCTAAGGCTAATATACTCAAACAAACCTATCTAATGAGCAAACCCTACTAAGCAAATTGAAACTAGGTAACCTAAGTGCTTTTGGGCCAAGGGTTGATGGATAGTTCCTAAGAAAGCAAGTAAAACCTTATGTAAAGAAAACTAGTTCAACAATAAGCAATAAGAAAAATACTAGGCATAATAAGAAAATGACAAAAGCAAACTTCTTTAACTTGCCAACCTACATTCAATGAGAAACTACCCTATGGAAGCAAATAAATAAACAAGTAAGCAAAGACACCTATCTAACCTATTAAAGAAAATAGACAAGCAAACAAAGACACCTAACTAACCTACTAAAGAAAAAGACAAGTAAGCAAAGGCAACTAACTACTGCAAGAAATCAAAGTAAAACTTCTCATTGAACAACTATCTAGCCTAAGAGGCAAGTGGACTAAATGCTTAATGCAAAACTATTTCTAATGTGTGAAAGGAAATCTATTTTATTGAAAGTAAGAAGAACTACCATGTAATGCCTAATCTATAATGAGAAAAATACTATCTAATCTATCAAAGCAAAATCTATCTACCCTACAACAACAAATAAGACTATTTTCTAAACTATGAAAGCAAGAAACTATATATTCTGATCTATGAAAGCAGGAAACTATTCTTTAATCTATGAAAGCAAGAGAACTATTCTTTAACCTATGACAATTCAAATATAATGCTGGTGGTTGTGTGAATTTCTTCGGTGTCAGATAATATCTCGATGGCACTTGACAACAAAGGACAATTCCAGTGGTATGAGCTCAACACTAATCTCAATGGCAAAATGAAAGATATGGATTAAACAATCCAATGAGAATTTAGCCATGACAAAAATAATGTTAAATACCCTGCATATTCATGTATAAACCATCAACAACATAACGAGATCATCATTATACTTCTACACTATGTAAGCAAACTAGATTAATTCATTAACTAAGAAATTTAATTTCATTTTAATTCTAGGAAAGGAAATTGCGTAAAATAAAACTATGCCATGTCTACTCTAACCATTCAAACTGCAATAAGGAAATAATTGAAAATAAAAATTAAACTATGAAAGTAAATTAACAATCTACATTAACCAACAACTAATTAAATGAGATCTATATAAAATTGAAGTAAGCAAGCTATAATAAAAAACTGGAATTAACTCTATCCATCCATCAATCCTTGTCAAAGAAAACCCAAATTAAACTCGGTTCTATTCTAATTAAACTATGTTTTAAACTAGACTATAAAATCATAAATCAAGCATGATCTAACATCTAAATGCACATGGGTTTAGTATAGAGACTTGCAAGTTTGCTCCTAATCTACAAAATAAATGCATGTTAACACATCTCATCATCCTAACCTGCAAAAGAGAAGCAAAACAATTAACTACAACAAACTAGTTGACACAATAAGAATATACATGTTCGAAAAATAAAAGAGAACATTTAAATTAGGAAATGCATAAACGAACATGAAGACAGTTACCAGACTGCTAGTGGGCCCCCCAACAAGTCATGGTCACTCCCTAAAAGCACACCACGAGCTTAACAAGATGAATTCACCATTAAAACTTGAAAACACAATTCTGGCATAATTCTGGCAATGTAAAAACTCAAAATAGAGAAAAACAAGTTTGTCTCCAATACACTGGTTCTTCTACTTGGTTAATAATCCTCCGACCATCCTAGTGATATTTATAAGATTACATAACAAGTGGTCAATCATGGGAGGGTCGAACCACTTCTAATGTCGACAAATTACAATAAATGATGCCCTAACTGATAAAACGGAGCGAGCCAATAATCACCCTCTTCAACAACTGAAACTGAGTTGTCGGGAGCTCAGTAGCTAGAGGAGGCAAGGATAAACAAAGCCCACGTGCTCGATTTTCCCATCACTGGCCGCCAATACCTTAATCTCCAAGTCACCCTACATTTTTGTGCAATACGCAGTGTTGGAGAGAGTGCCGGATCGAGTGCCAGAACAAGTGCTGGAATGAGTGTCGGATCAAGTGTCAAAACTAGAAACGTAGTGCGTTTTTTCCTTGTAACACCAGAAAAATGTGAATTAGCTCTTGGAAATCATAAAACATGATGAATTATACTTGATACAGTCAGTAAACATGAATTATATGTACCTTATGTCGATCATACCATTTTATCATGAAATTATTCAAAAAGCTCCTTTAAAATATGAAAAAAACATATGTACATGCGACAAAAGTGTATAATAACCGTCATAAAAATGATCATATCTCAAGCCCAACAAAATATTATCCACAAGGAAATGGGTTAACAAAATCCTCGAATAAGAGCCTGACCAGGATCATCAAAATGCTCTTGCAAGACAACAAGAGAGCCTGGCATAAGAATCTTATCTACGTTCTGTGGGAAGGTTGGATTACCACCAAAAAATCCATATCAACGTCACCTTTTCAGATCGTTTATGACGCAGACACGATCTTCCCTACTGCACTGGGACCGCCCGTCAGGAAATTGTTGCAAGAGAAGGAGGCTGAGCCAAATGATGTGTAGAGGAGGATAAACCAGTTGATTCACATGCAGCAGGTGTGTAATCGATCTCAACTCCATAAGGAGAGGATAAAGAAAGATTTTGACAAACATTCCAAGAAGGAATATTTTTAGGTGGGAAATCTGGTGCTGAGATGGGATGCGAGAAATTAAGATAAAGGAAAGCATGGGAAGTTCTGTCACCTTTGGACAGGGCTGTACAAAATTGACGCATACTACAGGGACAATGATTATTTACTGAAAGGACTAGATGGAGAGTGTCTTGGTTGGGGGTCTGTAAATGGCAAGTTCCTCAAACATTACCTGATGAAGTAAATTCCATTTGAGTCATTTGTCATTGTAAATAGTCGTTTATTTTGTGTCGAGTCAGTAGGTCAGTAGAGAGTTGAAGCCCGAGGTGAACGCCCTAAGTTTATGCTGAAGTCTTAGAAGTTGTGTCAATGAGTCTAGTTTGTTTTCATCCGTCATTTATATTTCTTAGTGTCTAGATGTTGAATAAATCTTAATGGTCAGGCACCTGGTCTACTGTTATTTGCTACCTAACAGGGAGGATAGAATCCCCGTTGGAGCTAGCTGTTAGCGTCGCCATTTTTCTTTCCATTTAGAGTCGATTTCGAGTCACGTTATGATCCATGCGCCCAAAATTTGAAGTCAGGTACGTAACACTGTGAGGTTGAAGTCAACAATGGTTGGTTGTCCCATGGAAATGGGAAGTGGTGTCAAAGTCAGAAACTGTATACGTGGTATGAGCATGTATTTTCCCAAAAGGTCGAATCTCGTTAAGAAGTGAGTTTCTACGTACCCCAATCGAGTCAAGTGGTTAATAAAGGTCACGTCGGCAAGTGCAACAGTTATTATCAATTCATCATGAAGGCCGAGGGAATGAAAAATTGCGGCATTCGTATTATACATGGCCAACAAACTGTATCACCTGCATTCCACATGCGGGGATTTTCCTTGAACAACATGAAATTCGACTTGAAATATATCTTCGCCATAAATTCATTGGTTTCCAACATGTGTTCCCTCTCTTGGCTGATTCGTTATAAATTTCAAATGCTCGACGTGCCCTCCAGTCATAGAACCAGGCCTAAGCTCTTTTCATAATTCCCCCTTGCCAAATCCAGTTGGTTCAGAACTGCTCCCCCAGTGCATTCATTCAAAATGTTACACGCAGATTATACCTTGGTCACGCCATGGTGGCTTCTTAGAGCATAAGAAAGGGAACACGGAGTGGAAGAACTGCAAGGTCCAAACCTCAAAGAGATTGGAATTATTTCACACCTGCGGTGACCATTCCCAAAGACGTGGAAGAAACCATTATTTCACCTACAGAAGAGACCAAATCAAGTTGCATAATAGCCAAAATAAATAAATTCATACAGGAGAGGGAGACAGAAAGAGCCTCCTCCTTCAAATAGTAGCAGCCTTGGAGGAGGGGTAGGCCTAGAAAGAATGAGGAGATCATAAAGGCTAGAATTCCAGAAGGACCACACGTCGGATTGGTAGCTGAAGAACTACTTGGACGTGTCATTTGGCTAGAACCTGCCGGGAAATCGAGCCGTGAACACGGGAACAAATCAAGGAAAGAGGATGTCACAGGAGAAAGTGAGGGAACGCCATCTCAGCGGCTAATGCAAGAAAAGATAGCTATTGATGATCTTGATCAGGAGAACAGGGAATTAAGGCGACAACTAGCGACAAGGACCGCGGAAGCATCAACTGGACAGAGTCATGGAGGGAACGTGACATGGCTGAAAAGGTAGCTTAGAGAGGTGAAAAATGTTATTGTCCAGCCATGAGAGGTGTAAAGTTTATCAGAAGAAAGGCACGTGGAGCATCCCAGAGAATGCGAAGCAATTGAAAAGGAAATATGTGTGGCTCTTGCCAGTGCATAAAAAGAGAAAGTTTAATGAACGACATTTTCTTCACGACAATTTTTGAGTGATACGCGTCCTCCAAAGAACCTTACTATTTTGATAATGGTTGTGAGAATCGAACAATTGTTTGCTGTGCACAAATCACGAGAAAACATGCATATAACAAAAGGTGAAACCAACAGTGCAGACAACAAGTTTTTGACAAACACCTGTTCACTAGGATACCCGATCAAGAGACACAATGACAAATTTTTCCCACCTCGGATTCTGACCGATGATCAGATCCCGTGGAAAACCTAAAGACAGTCGTTAGTGGACAGGCATGATTATTTCCTACTTTCGGATAGTACCATGCGAAGAGTCTCTGGCGCATGTGGCACATTTTTTCTAGTTTAGGGTTAACAATTAGAAAGCAGGGCAGCCCAAGTGGTGCCCCCGTTTATATATTTCATCTTTTTGATGTAAGCCAGGTTGGTTGGCAAATTGAGTAAACAACTGCTATTGTATGTAATCTGAGTTTTTTACCGAAATTTAATGCAAAGGTCCTGTGATTTGATGAAAAGATTCTAGTTGTGATAGTCAGATCTATTGTGTCTCTTTCTTTGCGTATGTGTTTCCTGTTACTTTTTATTTCATATCTTATATTGTCTATTTCGGAACAAATTTTCGAACCTGTGGATTCGTTGTACAACACCCCTTTTTCGCACCACTTAGACAAAACGTTTTCCTCTCAAGCTAACTCTGAATTCATCCATAGCGGTGCTCTTGATTTACTTACTGTGTTTTTCTCTTTCCACACTTTACGGTTTACACTGAAGGTTGTTTCTCGCCTAGCCTTCTCCTCTCGAATCCAATCACCGAGTCATTTGTTCTGTCTCTTCCTCCAATTGACCCCATAGCCCAAGTTTTAATTTTCTGTGCCAATATAACCATAAACCATTTTACCATAGGTGTCAAATCTAGCCATTGTTTTCAAAGTCATATCCTGCGCGGAGATCGCACCATTTCTGAAAGAACCCTCTCCAGATCCGAAAGGCTAGTTTCGGTTCTGAAAGTTGGTTGAAAAAGTTACCTTCATTGTCTGTTTATCAACCAAATAGATTTACAGAGTGCTAACAGGTTGTAACATGTAAATTACCAACTACATGCATGGATTTTTATTGGCAGGTCATACATTTTTCATCATGCCCTATTTTCATGATTTGTTATGCATTTTTACCTTTATGCAGTCTTTTGCATTTACAATGAATTTTTTATCCTCTATGCACAAAAGAGGGTTTTTGGTTTGAAAATGAACAACTAAATGTATTACAATATGTAAAAAGATAAAATACAAACTCCATAATTTGAATAACTCAATTTGGAGGTCATATGAGTCCATGGCGTGCATTTTATAGAAAGATAATTTTATCCTCCATTTTATAAAAAGTCTTCAATATTGGTTCAAGGTAGAAGTCTTATATCATTTGAAACTGCACTTAGGGTGATATAGGTAGATTAAAAATGTTATTATATTCACCCCAAATATCTTATAACTAAATTTCAAGCTATATAAAAGCATGGGCGTGCATTTCCATTAGGTCCCTTTCTACCGTTTTGGTCTTTAAATTTACAAGGCAAATTTTGCCTCTTTTACAGAGAAACCACATTTATGTTCGAAAATGAAAATAAAAATATGTACACAAATGTAAATTATCTAATACACCCTCAACAACTTGAATCACTCAAATTGGAGGTGTTTTAAGACCTGGGTGTGCATTTTTGTGAAGCATGTCGTGCATTTTACACAATGGAAGAAATAAGACTTTAAAATAAAAATATGTATTTCTTACATGTGAGTGTGCATTTTTAGATGTGGAGACTATAATAAGCTTGAACTAGGGTTTTATGCAACAACAAAAACCCAATTAATGCTTCCATTATTTTCCAAATGGTTGGCATGAAAATTCAATAATGGAAACAATGTGTATTGGATGGGTGGGAAATTGTAACATACCCATCCTACAATAAGACATAAAATATTTTATTCCTTAGAAATGCATTTTAGAGGACACAGTGGGCATTTTTAGAAAAAAAAATCCTTATCCTGTGCACAAAGGGTAAAAACTTCCTTGTAAAACAAAGAGGTCAAATTGTTAAAATTGGCCTTGTTGAAACACACACCAGACCGAGGGAAATGCACTCCCAATGGTGAAATTGGTATGATTATATCAGGGATATATAGGATTATGAAATATCCATTCCTTCAAATAAATTATTGTTGGCCCTTGACCAAGTTTTGGGAGATCCTTAGTCAAGTTTGACCTATTTTGGGACTTCGACACCCTGTCGAAGATAGAGCGCAAGATGAAGTAGAGATCACAGGATCTTGGCCCCTTTTTGGGTCCTTTTTGGGATTTGGGAATATGTAATGGGTATGGGATGTTGTCCCATGGGTTTACCCATGTTTAGGCCTATTTTGTAAAGTATAAATAAGTAGCTAGGTGACATAAGTAGGAGGCCGATAAGCTAAGTGCTAAGTGTAAGTTTGGTTTGTAGATGCTCTGTGCATATTGTGAGAAACTGTGGAGCTAAGTGCAAGTGGTTGTAACAGACTGTGACAAGATTTGTGCTAGACCTAGATCGGGGAAGGAGGAACTACCGAGGTGCACACAAATCTCCTGTCCTATGCCGAGTAGGGTTTTTGTGGCTCTGTGCATGTAGATGACTGATTGAATCTAATAAAGAAGAAGAGTTGGTGGACGTATCCCTAAATATTGTGTTATTGTTCTCTGTTCAATGTTCTCATATGTTTATGTCTTTACTTGCTAAGTGTTTTGATATAGATAGATAGATCTGTTTGTTCTTTGTGCTTATGATGAATCTAGATGTTAGATCTGATATAGGTGAATGTGCTTAGTGCTTGAATCTGCCAGGACTGATCCATTTATTTATGCTAAATTCTTAGATACATTATATCTGGGTGAATTTTGCGATGCTCTGTTTCATCTACGAAGTGGATATTGGTTAAACAATGATGAAATAATAGTGCTAAGTGCTCTATTAAGTATTATAATCACATATATGTTCCGAGATAAGGTTGCAGACACCTGAGTCCTGCAACCACCCCTGCCTCTACCTTGGGTGAGACTTCATCTGCTTCACAGGTGTTTCCAAAAATGATGGTATTTAGGGTTTTGTTGGTGTGTTGTTGTAGCGTTGAACCCTGGGTCTGCCCCTGTGCCAACAAATGGTTCCGTTGTCGGGACCTGAAACTGTGATTGTTGGGAACTGAGGAAGAATAAGTTATGTGAAAATATCCAACCTGAAATTGTGAAAGCTCTGTGCTAAGGAAAAGAAGTCCAATCTGAAGAAAAGAGGTAAGATCTGAAAGCTCTGTGCTCTGGGAAAGGAAAAAGTGAGATTTTTTTATTAAAACAGGTAAGATCTGAAAACTTTGTGCTATGATAAAGGTAAGAATATTGAAAATTTCTAGATCTGAAATCTTTGTGTTCTGTAGAAGTAAGATAAGTGGAAATTTTTGTTTCAAGAGTATGGATCTAGGTATGTTTGATATATTCTATCCTAGCTTGAAAACTAGGGTATTAATATATGAAAGAAGATTTGATATGAGTAGATCTGATAAGAATAGTGAAAAATAGGTTATACCTATGCATAAAAAGAATGTTTGGACTAATAAGTGTATGTAGGACCCTAGAAAGAAATGCTTGCAGGTTATCTACCATGATCCTAGTGCGCAATGCAGGAAAGGTTGGGGATAATTTAAGAGAAATAGAGGATTAACCCATTGTTACAGTTGCAGAAAACTGAGACATCTTTATAAGGAATGCCCTGGGAGAAGACCCAGTTGTCTTTGTTGCAAGGCTATGGACCATGAAGTATTGGATTTTTCTAGAATGATTGATAAGCTTGAAGAAATGAACATGAGACAAGAAAACCCTAAGGCATATCCAGAAACTAAGATTATGACAGAATCCCAGAAAGAATCAGAGAAATTATTGCTACAGATGAAAGAAACCTTGAATGACCACCGACGTGTTAGATTACCAGAGATCTTAAAGAAAAAGAATGCCTTGAAGAAAGAATAGGAGACTTCGACATTGACTGTGTTCTAGATGAGGAAACACAAGTGAATATCATGAAAGAGAGAACTTGGGAAGCTATAGGGAGGCCTAATATGATTCCTTCATTAAGAGGAATAAGACTATTCAAAGGAAAGTTGATAAACCTATGTGAAAATCTCACCTAGATACCTATGAATGCCAATGGAACTTCAACAAAGGAGTATTTTGAGAACAGTGCCCCATTTACCATGCTATTAGGAAAACCTTGGATTAAAAGAGATCAGGCCAGAAGGCAAGAAGATGAAGAAGTTTTAGAGCAGAAGAAGAAAGAGTTAAAATAATTCATGACTAAAAGGATCGCACACTTGATTGAAGAACAAAAGAATAGATCGAAGCTATTTAACACAAGATACCTGGATGTCGAAGTTGCAAGAACACTAGAAGACCCATAGAATATTGAAGTACCTATTCCAGATAAAGAAGAAGGATCACCCTCGAATCTTAGAAAAGAATCTCAACAACACGAAGTAACTATGCCAAAAGAAGATAAGAATCAGAACGGAAAAAGGCATGCCGAGACAAATATCACTAGGAAGAAGGCTAGAAAGATAAGTAAGAAGAGAGCTAAGATCAACAAGTTGCAGAAGGTTCCAGAGGCAACCTCACAGAAGGAAAATTTGCAAAATTGGAGCTTCGCCGAGATATCAGGAGAGAGACACATGGCACTTCACCATCCAACCATTAGGACCACGCCATAACGGACAAAACAAAGTTAATGAAGGCTTCATACCCATTGCAAGTGACCCGTTGATGAGTTACTTATTTATCTTTTCGCGCACCGAGAACACTTTTTTCCAACCAAGAGTTTGAACCCACAGACTAAGTTTATTTAATATAGTTATCATCGCACTCTTTCTATCTATTCCATTACTGTGTCTAAGTTACTCCCCAAACCCGAGACTGTTAACATCGAGTGTGTATGTTGGACGATTTGAGCGTTGTAGAGAAATTTGTTGAAGAATTTCAGATCGACCTCATGACTGAAAGAGTCATGTCGATGTCTACAGGTGTACAAGCATCATCGATGAGAGGACTACCAACCTCTCCGTCCACTGCTCGTGGAGCCAGACCCTCCCGGGTATTAGATGAAAAGAGAACCAAGCACATGGATGATCTAGCGAATGCCAAATTGATCCCAACCATATTACCTACCTATATTCCACCTCTGAGCGACGCAGTAAATCGAGACAGTGTGCCCAAAGATTTTGAATACACCTTGGTTACGGCGTACCTCCCGAAGGGGATACACGTAGTTCGAGCAGACCAAGATAAGATTGCAGGGTTGAAGTTTAGTGACTTCAACCTTGGAGATCGCAAAGTCTATAACATGCTCACCCCACATAACTACCTGACCAGAACTAAGGGGAAGAATTCAAAGATAATCACCCAGTCATGGACTATGAACCTCGCACAGTCCACCCTGCTGAATGTCATAAAGATTCCCCACTTT
Organism: Picea engelmannii; assembly: GCA_009831015.1. Classification (NCBI taxonomy): domain Eukaryota; kingdom Viridiplantae; phylum Streptophyta; class Pinopsida; order Pinales; family Pinaceae; genus Picea; species Picea engelmannii. The sequence goes on from ML777735.1 coordinate 657,858, forward strand.
GGAAGACACCAGCAGGTGAATGCCTATGTCACGCTGCTGCTTTCTTATTACCATGGCGCCTATTTGTGGCTAAACCGCCATATAAAATTTGAGCCGACATTGATCAATCAGATCATGGGATTGAGTATGCAAGGACCTAATCCACAAGAGTTTTACCCAGGAAAAGCCATGGATCACACTCTAGCACAAAAGATCAAGGAAGCATATGGCGATGTCAAGAAGGGAATGTGGGGATACAAGGTAGCTTCTATATAGAGTGGCGCAATGTGCCTCACCTGTCATTTGATTGCAGGGAAGTTAGTACGAAAGAACCGACCTACCCAAGTCATCGGTTTTGTAGTCAACCTCACAGGGAAGTGCGCGGAAGGCCTTCAGATGAACTGGGTGAAGTACCTGGTGAACCAGTTGGAAATCAACTACAGAGAAGCACAAGATCAAGGATATGAATTTCATTTCAGTTGGCTCTTGATACTTATAACTTTTATTTCCAGGGAGATGCCAGAAGGTACGACCTTCCCAGACATCGAACCATTTGAAATACTGGCCGAGAAGTTCAGTACACTGTGGTATTCAAGCAGCATGAATAAACAATGGAAGTCAAATGTTGTTTTTCATACCTACTACAATCAGCTGAAGATATCCATACAGTCTGAGCCTTGCATGACTCCGAGCACTCTACATCGATTTAGGCCTTTGATGAAATTCAACGCAGATCGACATTGTATTTACATCATAGCATGCGCTAATGAACACAATCAATATCTTCAATCCTACTATAATACGACAAAGGAGGACTTGGAGGAGATCACTAAGGATTGGTCAGTGGACCTCCTTATTCCAACAGATCCTGTGAAGATATCCAACATCGACAGCCCAGAAACAACACAGGATACACCCATACCTAGCAGGACAAAGAAGACATAAGAGGTCCAAGAATTACACAGCGCATCCGTGAAGACTGCTTCCATATCACCAGAGAAAGGAGGTGATGGCAAAGCGTTAGATGAAAAATAAGTTGAACAGAAGCAAGGATACAAGGTTGATCCCGTGAAGAAGAGGAAAGGTTCACCTCCGAAACCTTCCTCCCGGAAGAAATTGAAGGCCACCATGACCAAGTTGCAGACCGTCCTCACCTCTGATGACTTTGAATTCCTCATAGAAGCCATGCAAGATGCTTCGCTGGAAATAACAGAAAAACAAGAAGAAAAGAAAGAGGAGATGTATGATCAAATTGAGACTGAACTTTGAGGGGTATAACGGGCCCTACAGTCCACTCGCACAGTCTCCACTGTGTCGGGAGAACCAGAATTGGGAGATGAGCCATCTCAACTCCACTGCCTAACCGATACAGTCGAAGCTCGCCTTTGACGAGTACAGGAAGAAACAGAGCAAACCACCCAGGCTTTGACACAAGTACAAAGAGTACTCATAGAGCAAAGCAGTTTTGTAGAACAAGAAAAGATTGCTCCCCAAGCGAATTTTGATGAAGAAAAAGCACAGCTACAGCAAGAAAAGGAAAAGTTGCTCGCGGAGAAACTCGAAGTAAAAGAAGTGGTCAACAGAGAACTTCGCTCTGTGACAATATTAGAAATCAAGCCAGAAGACCGAATTACACAGTAGGTGAACCAACTCGCAGAAGCCATCTAGCAGCTACAACAACGCATAGAAAATTTGGAGCTATAGACTGCACCTAAGACCCCACAAGATGTAAGAGACCAAAGAGGAGCAACCGCTAGGAGTGTATTTGAAAGGCTAAAGGCTCTTACCCTAGAATGTAAGCAACTCACTGATCACAGTGCCCAAACCTATGGATAACTCACGGAGAACCCAAAATTGAAGGTACTGGAGTCACAGCTCCAAGAGGTGAAGTATCAAGACGAAAAGATACATGCACAGCTGAAGTCCCTGTTAGCTGTGGAAGGAATGAAATGCTGCCAAGAGAAACACACTGCACAATAGCAGATCCATACTATCCAAAGCAGAGTTATGGAAGTAACTCAGAGGCTCCAACCCGTACAAGATAAGGCCTATCAATTGTTTACAGAGGTAGAAGGCTAAGGAGTAGAGCTAGATAAGGTTGTCACTACAGCTGAACAACGTCTAGAGGGACCTATCAACGATGTTGTCATACAAGAGTTTGTTGAACATGAGGACTTATCACAACAACAAGTCAAAGCAACTCGAGCCAAGATCTAGGCGTTCGAAGCAGAACTAGTCAGATCATAGTGACTTAGGACGAGTCATATGTGAATGTTGGGGGCTTGTTGGCCCTTGACCAAGTTTTGGGATATCCTTGGTAAATTTTGACCTATTTTGGGACTTCGACAGCCTGTCGAAGATGGAGCACAAGATGAAGTAGAGATTGCGGGATCTCGACCCCTTTTTGGTTCCTTTTTGGGATTTGGGATTTGGGAATATGTAATGGGTATGGGATGTCGGCCCATGGGTTTACCCATGTTTAGGCCTATTTTGTAAAGTATAAATAAGTAGCTAGGTGACATAAGTAGGAGGTCGATAAGCTAAGTGCTAAGTGCAATTTTGGTTTGTATATGCTCCGTGCATATTGTGAGAAACTGTGGAGCTAAGTGCAAGTGGTTGTAACAGACTGTCAAAGGCTTTTTGCTAGACCTAGCTCGGGGAAGGAGGATCTGGTGAGGTGCGCACAGATCTCTTGTCCTATGCGTAGTAGGGTTTTTGTGGCTCTGTGCATGTAGATGAATGATTGAAGCTAATAAAGAATAAGAGTTGGTGGGCGTAGCCCCAGGGTGGGGATGAACCACGTAAATACTATGTTATTCTTCTATGTGCGATGTTTTCATACGTTTATGTCTTTACTTGCTAAGTGTTTTGATATAGATAGATATATATGTTTGTGCTTCGTGCTTATGATGAATCTAGATGTTATATATGATATAGGTGAATGTGCTTAGTGCTTGAATATGCTAGGACTGATCCATTTATTTATGCTAAGTGCTTGGATACATTAGATCTAGGCGAATGATGCAATGCTCTGTTTCATATGTGAAGTGGATATTGGTTAAACAATGATGAACTAATGGTGATAAGTGTTCTATTAAGTATTATAATCATATATCTGTGTCCCAGCTAAGGTTGTGGACACCTGAGTCCTGCGACCACCCCCGCCTCTACCTCGAGTGAGACTTCATCTGCTTCACAGGTGTTTCCGAAAGAGCCGGTAGTTAGGGTTTTGTTGGTGTGTTGTTGTAGTGTTGAACCTTGGGTCTACCCCTGTGCCAACAATTATGCATGCCCCATGGTGAAAAATGCATGCCCTCAAAAGGAAAAATGCATGAAAACATGGTAGATGACAAATGCATGACCTAGGAAGAAAAACGCATGCCTTGTGTTGGTAATTGTATGTTGACCTTATGAAATTACATGAAAACATTGTATTGGGGAGAATGCACACCCTGTAAGGGAAAATTACACGTATCAAGTTGAAATTGCATGTTGAGGGCATGCAATTGCATGTTTACATAGTAAGGAGGAATATGCACACCTTGTTAATGACAAATGCACACTTTCACTATAAAAATGCATGCCCTTGACGTGTTATGCAACCTTATGATGGCCTAAACCCTAAATTATTCTTCCTTAGTCCATTTGAATGGTTTGCATAAGAATATGAATGAAAATGAATGTTAATCCATTTTGTATGATTAATGCTACTATGGTATATCTTATAACAACCTTGAAACCATGTTTGATAAGATGTTTGGAAACACACATATGTAGTTAACCTTGTATGTTGAGTTGTTTCCCGAGTCCCAGAATCTTAGAAACTAAAAGTAATTGTAAGTCTCCCATGCCTATGATTTATTTCAAATGCATGCAAGATATCTTGCTTACCATTTAATTTGATATTGAGTGTCTGTGTTTGTATTATAAGTGAAAACGTTTGTAATTTTTCTTTCAAAATTACCCTGACACATTCTGACAATCATTTTTTTAGTTTCCAAGATACAATACCCAGCTGGGAAAACCCCCGATTACTTTCCCTCATTCAGAGGATGGATATTTTTCATTAATTCTCAAAAATCGCAAGTCCATTGTTAAAAAATTCTACAAATATACTTGAGTGTTCTTATAAAAATGCACGACAAGTTTTGTCAAATTTTTATTTGTAATAAATTATATCTTATCAATAAAGATTAATTTACTTTTCTTATCAAAAGTGCTTTATATAAAAATATACCAATACAACCCTAAATCATTTAAAAATAAATTAGTTTCCTACCAAGGGTTTCCTCAGCATGAGCGTGCATTCCATGACTTCCATTCCTTAGTGTCCATACCTGTTAGCATGTGTTTCAAAAAACCATTTCAACTGTGAACCCATAAAACCATGGCTGCAATTAAAACATGGGAGTCCTCTACCATGGGCACAACAATTGAAACAGGTAGTTTCCCAGGATCAAAATTTCACTCTCACTAAATTCTAGGAGTGAGTTGAAGCATGGAGAGACACAATGAATTTTCCAACATGTATGCTAAATATCTTGAGAAGAGCAGAGGTTTTTGAATTTATGTTTAGACCCTTCCATTTCGAAAATGATGAGATAGATATGGCGATAGCTAAGTATGATGACATAACTATGGAACTAAAACTATTTGGCCAGAGAATTTACCTAGACGTTGATTTTCTTACAAGAACAACAAAAATTACATGCAGAGGGGGAGTAACATTTAACTCCAAAAAAAACCCCAAGGTAGAAAAGATGGAGATGGCTAGTAAAATATGTGGGAAAAAGGTATTTGTTCCTAGGAATAGTTTAAGAATGCTATATGTTTCCCCGGGACTATACAAGTCTTTGATTCAAATTGTCCTTAGTATAATTATGAATCATCATAAGACTTATATTTATGGTGACTGCATTAGGCTAGTCATTTATTGGGTTGAAGACAGGGTTGTAGATATCCCTCATCTAGTGGCTAAAAAATTACATTGTGCCCTTGAAGAAAGTAAAAAAAAAACAAGATTAAGTTCAATTTGTTGGGCACACTATAGAAAATTATTGATTTATATCGACCTGATGACCAAACAATCCCTCTTAAAACCTACATTAGGAGATCAAAAACAAATAAAACCATTGATGAAGTGCCCGACAAGAATACAGTTTATGGTGTGGAAATCAGTTCTCATACAATTTTCCAAGATGAAGTTAATGTTGTCAGAACTTTAAGAGACCTACATGAATCTATGAATGTCACCAAGGAGCAGGGAGGTATGGACCATTATATATATGGAAACAAGTAATGATGATTTTTGTGTTACTTCAGAAACTATAATTGATATAAGTTCTCCCACAGTGGCATTACTTGAGTATAATGTCCCTTTTATGGGTGTTGATTCTACCCCTCCAAGTTCAAATGTGAACAATCCAAGACACATTTTTCAATAACATATTTGTTTTATAGGCATTGGATAGAATGATGCATTAAATACTTGTTGCAATGGAGGATTCTTCCTCTATATACAGCTGGAAGGAAAAGTGCGAACTACAACACATCAATAATATGGAATGCTTGAAGAAAAATTTGAAATATGGAAAATGCAATTGCAAGGAAAATACAAGAATCAAGCAACAAAATACAAGAAAACGATCGTGTTATAGTTGGATTAAAAAGTGAGGTATCTTTCATTAGATAGGAATATAAGAGGGATATTGTTGATTCCATGGAAACATTCAAAATTTCACTTTCTACATATAAAATAACTATTTCCAATCTCCAAGAAGAATTGAAAAGCATACCACAAGTTTTTAAATACCTATACTGAATACTGCAAGTAATATGGAGGTGGATGAATTAAAAACGAGTTTTGTTGGCATAGGGGCAGACCCAGGGTTCAACGCTCAACAACGTACCAACAAAACCCTAACTACCAACCCTTTTGACAACACCTATGAAGTCTCACCCGAGGTAGAAGCAGGGGGGGTTACAGGACACAAGTGTCTGTAATCGAGCTAGGACATAGATCTGTGATAACAACACTTCGTAGAGTATTATAGTAACACTTAGAAGGTGATATGCATTAGTTTCCTAACCTTAGTAATATCGCAGAACATACCCAAAGATATATCGGCGCAGTAACAATAAAGTTTAAGCACTTCAACCACTTAGCACATAAAACTGAGTTAGATCTAACATTCATTTATCTTTAACACAATTAAAGAACTAAGCATAAACAAATCTATCTATCATACATAATAATCAAATCACTGAGTAGATTCATAACATAAAAAACACAACACAAATCAAACCGAAGACGCAAGATATACGTGTTTCACCCCACAGTTGGGCTACGTCCACCAACTTCTTCGTCTTCTTTATTATTCGTCAATCTCTTACATTCATCGACTCATGTGCACTAAGCCACAAAGTAGAGCTTTGCATAGGACATGATATCTATGCACTGAAGAATAGATCTTCCTTCCAAACTCGGTCAAGGCACAGAGCCTTACACATAGACATTCCCTTGCACAAAGCCAATCAAACTACTTACACTTGGCCACTTCTCCCTACTCTTATACAATACATTCTTACTTATTTATACTTTTATAATCCCTTACAATAAGGTCTAATCATGGTTAAACCCCATGGGCTGAAATCCCATAACCCATTACAAAACCCCTAGAAAACCCCTTGTTGGGTCCACATAGCCCGCAAAATCGGTGAGATCCACGATCTCAGCTCCACCTAGGTGCTCCTTCCTCGAACAATGTGTAAAAGTCCAAAAAATGGTCCAAACCTGAACAAGGTTCCCTCAAAACTTGGTTGAGGGCCAACATGCCCCCAACACTCACCTGTGACTCGTCCTGAGTCACTCAACTATGATCAATGTTGCTTCGAAGGCCTCAAGCTTAACTCAAGCTGCCTCGACTTGCTGCTTCACCTGAGCCTCCTGCTCAGCGAGCTTTCTCTATAACAGGTCATTTTAGGCGTTGTTCTTCTAATGCAACCACTTGGTCCAATTGTGAGCCTTGTCCATCAATCTCTTTGAACACCTTGCAGGCTTCATCCTGCACAGGTTGCAACTTCTGCGTGAATTCCATTACTCTTTCCTGGATGGCAGTAATATGTTGTTGTACTGCGCGTTGTTCTTGGGATCGTTTCATTCTTTCAACTGCAGTGAGAAGCTTCATCTGTGCCTACATGGAGAATGTCTGTTGTTGTGCCTCCTGTAACTGCGCTTCCAACTATCTTAGCTCTGGATCCTCGACGAGGAGTTCATATGTTTGTGTGCTTCTAACACTAAGTTGTTTGCACTATGGGTCGAGGGATCTTATCCTTCCTACTGCGTTCTTAGTGGTTTATTCCCTCTGGTCACTCACCTCCTGTGGGGTGCTCGGTACTACTTGAGCCTCCAACTCTGTTATCCTTTCTTGAAGCTGTTGGATGGTCTCAGCGAGCTTCACCACTTGAGCCTCGATCGAATTTTGTTCCTCTTGTGCCAAGCCTAGCACAAAATGACATGCTTTACTCACTACCTCTTTGATTGTGGCCCGCTTTGTGAGAAACTACTCCTTTTCTCTCTGTAGCTGGGATTTTTCCTCTTGGAGCATCTCCTGGAACTCTTCTCTCTCACTTTCATAGGCGGCTACGTTGTACCACGCTACTCGTAATTATTCTAAGGCTTCATCTTTCTCTTGTTTCAAGGATTTTGTAGACTTCTCCTTCTCTTCTTGGAATTTCTAAAGTTGAGCTTCTGTCGCATTTGCAAGTCTTCTCAATTGGGTTGGTTCATCCCCCAATTATGTAATCTGTGACAAGGAAGGTGCAGTAGGTACTGCGCGAACCGAACAAATAGCTTGTTGTACTTCCTTCAATTCCTTCTCGGCCCTTCCATATAGATCTTCCTTCTTCACTCCATATCTCTGCAATATATCCTCAGAAGCATCCTCCATAGCTCCATGGACCAAACTGATATCGTCCTCTGTGAGCATTGCTTCTAACTGGGGCTTACTAGCATGCATATTATTTCTTGTTGAAGGTTTTTGAATAGAAACCTTCCTCTTCTGCTATGTTACTGTCCCGGTAGGGGGGTCTTATGGCGGTGTAGCTTCGCCTCCTCCTTGTTCATCCCCTCCTCCATGTCCATATGCTTCGTCTCCTCCTCCTCCTAGAAATCCAGATCCATTTTCTTCAGAGGCGTTGTCCTCCTCATCGGTCTCTATATCATGTACTTCTTCCTGCTTCTTCTTCTTCGTCGTCCCAATGGACTATTCAACATGCTCAACTTGGGTGACCATGGGGCTTCCTATGGTGTCAGTGTCAGAGATTTTTTCATCAGTGACGAGTACAATGAACTCCTTAGACCATTCCTTTGTAATCTTCTCCTTATCTTCATATGTTAGCTTGTAGTACGACTGTAACTCTTCCTTGTTCTCATCTCTGCGCACAATGATATAGATGAAATGTGGATCTGCATGAAACTTGGCTATTGGTTTGTACTGGTGTAGTGTGCACGGTGTCATGCACATAAATGATTCAATTGAAATCTTCAGTTGCTGATAATATGCATGAAACACATCATTGGACTGCCAGTGCTTTGTCATGTCGTTGGTGTGCCACAAGGTAGAAAACCTAGTGGCCAACGACTCTGATGGTTCGATCTCCAGAAAGGTGGCTCCTTCAAGAATTTTCGAAGCGACAAATGCGATCAAAATGATCAGCCAGCTGAAGTGGAATTTACATCCCAAATCTTGGGCTTCACGACAATATTTCTCTAGTTCATTGATGAGGTAACTCACCCAGTTCATCTACATGCCCTCCACACATTTTCCTCTGAGGTCCACCACGAACCCGGTGACCTATGTGGGGTGGTTCTTCCTTACGATATTGCTAGCTATGAGTTGGAAAATGAGGCACATTGCGCCATCCTAGATAGAGGCTACCTTGTAACCTCTCTTTCCTTTTTTGACTTCGTCGTAAGCTTCCTTGATGCACTTTTCCAGGGAGCGGTCTGAGGCCTTCCCCGGATAAAATTGCTGAGGGTCAGGTCCCTTCATGCTTAAGCTTGTAATCTGGTGGACCAATGTCAGATCCACAATAATCCTCTGGTCGAGCCACATGTATCCTCCATGATATCACGACAAGAGGAGTTTAACGCAAGAGTTAACCTCCTAGTGGTGACTAAAATGGGGAATCTTCATCACATTTAGCACGGTGGACTGCACCAGTCCCTTAATCCATGGTTGGGAGATGAGGTGAGGCTTCTTCCCAGTTTACTTTGTCAATTAGGGATGGGGTGCTAGCATAGCATAGTTATTCTTGTCGCCTAAATTGAAGTCATTGTTCTTCAGCAGCGGGATTTGTCCTAACTGGCTCCCGACTATGCGTATTCCTTTTGGAATGTATGCAGTGAATAGAGTGTACTCATAATCTTGTGGGATGCTATTACAGTTAACGGTGCCAGCCAAAGGTGGAATGTACTCGGGTAGGATCGATGAGATATACTTCACATTAGCCATATTGTCACGATGCTTACTTCGCTGCTCAGTCATGGGGTTAACACGACCAAAATGACATCCAGTCGACGGGGAAGCCTGAAGTCCCCTAGTCGACGATGCCTAGACACCTTCAGATAGCGGTTTGTCGGCCATTATTTTCTTGAGGACCTCCTTGACAAACTTCTCTAATTCACTAGGTTCTCCCGACATTATCACTTTTAAACAAATAGGTCAGGGTAGATGAACAAAAAGGTGGGGTAGACAAATGAGTGGTGAGGTTTAGCTTCAGATAACACAACTCAACACTTAGACAATTCTTTGTTAGCTTAGTTAATCACAGGTGGAAAAAATTGGTCCCAGCACAACGACCAACAAGTTAAATAAGCGGGGCCTCGTAACAGATTCTTCCAACGACCAAGAGATGCCTCCATCAATGTAAATCTGTCCGTTATGGAGCAATCTCAACGTCCCAAAAGTGGTCGATAAGCCCATAAATGTGTTTTATAACTATTTTGGAGCGTTGTTCTAATGGTCAGGGTGCCTCTAATGGTCATATAGCTTCTCCAGGGCGAAGTCCCATTCTGCACGATCCTGTTGTTCTAGCGAGGTTCAAATCTTGCGAACCTGCCTCTTACAAGGTTCCAGTCTACGAAGTCTTCCATCTGTTCTTTGTAGCTTCTTGCAGCTTTTCCAACTTAGATTTCTTTTTATTGAGCTTCCTTGCCTTCTTTCCTGTGATCCGAGTCTCTCTAACTGTTTCTGGAATCCTCTTTCCATTCTTATTCTTATCTTCTCCTAGCGTAGTGGCTTCACACTGCTGATGTGATCTCAAAGGGTCAGAAGTTAATATCCCTTCTCTTAATACTTCCTAGGTGGGTATTCTTCTTTATTGCATAGATATGTCCTTCAAACCTTCTTGCATTCTTTCAACCTTGACAACTAATTCTCTTTCCTTTTGTCCCTCCTGCATTGTTAATTTGTTCTGTTGCCTCGACTTATCCTCTCATTCTTTTATTAGTCGGTCTATTTTTTTGGCTATGAAATCCATTAGTTCTTTCTTTTTCTTTTCTGTGGCTTCTTCCTCTGCTTTCCTTCTAATCTGATCCCTCTCAATCCAAGTCTTACCTAGAAAAATTGGGAAAGGGGCATTGTTCTCAACAAACTTAATGACTTCAAACTCCTCTTCAGTCAATGTTCCATGAATAATAACAGGTACATTAGTAACTCTTCCACATAGGGTTATCATCTTTCCTTTAAACAAGCCTATCCTTCCCAATGAAGGTACCACGACAGGCTTTCCCAAAATTTCCCAAGTGTTTTCTGTCATAATATTCACTTGTGTTTCCTCATCTAAGACACTATCTATGCTGAAGTCTTCTATTCTTGTACTTGTGCGTTGTTTTACTTTCAGGATCTATGATAAACTGACATCTTGGTGAGCATCCATCATTTCTTTCAACTGTAATAAAGTAGTCTGAGATTTTTCTAATTCTTTCTCTTTATGATTCTCTAACATGCCCTTAGTCTCTTGACTTCCTTCATAGTTTTCTTGTCTGATGTTCATTCGTTCAACTTTAGAAATCATCCTTGGACAATCCTCAACCTCATGACCAACAATATTACAACAAAGACAAATAGGACCCACACCAGGGAATTCCTTAGCAATATGTCTCGTTCTTATGCAATTATAGCACAACGCCAATCCTCTTTTTATTTTAAATGTTCCCCAATCTCTTCTGTACTGTGCACTAGGATCACAGTGCTGGACCGACAATATGCAAAAAAAATTCTAGGTTCCTACATCCACTTATTAGTCCAAAAATCCTGTCTATGCATAGGGATAACATACCTTTCTTCATTTCTATTAGCTTTACTCAAATCAACTCTTTATTCCAACTATGCCCTAGCCTTCAAACTAGGACAAAACCTATTAAACATACTTAAATTCATGCTTTCAAAACAACAATTTTCACTTATCTTTCTCTTATCAAAGCACAAAGCTTTACCTCTTTTCAAATCTTACCTCTTTCTTCAGATTGAATTTCTTTCTTAGCACAGAGCTTCACAAGTCAAGTAGAGTACTACACACTTCAGCAACAGATCTATGCACAAAGCTTCTCTTTTCTTTACTTCAGTTCCCAGCAATCACAGTTTCAAGTCTCGGCAATAGAACCATTTGTTGGCACATGGGCAGACCCAAGGTTCAACTCTCAACAACGTACAAACAAAACCCTAACTACCGGCCCTTTTGGCAACACTTGCGAAGCAGGTGAAGTCTCACCCGAGGTAGAAGCAGGGGAGTTATAGGGCACAGGTGTTTGTAACCGAGATGGGACACATATCTGTGATAACAACACTTCGCATAGTATTCTAGTAACCTTAGTAACATCGCAGAACATACCCAAAGATAGATCGGTGCAGTAATAATATAGATTAATCACTTCATCCACTTAGCATATAACATTGAGTTAGATCTAACATTCATTTATCTTTAACACAAGTAAAGAACTAAGCATCAATAGATCTATCTATCATACATAATAATCAAATAACTGAGCAGATTCATAACATAAACAACACAACACAAAGAAAACTAAATACACAAGATATATGTGGTTCACCCAAGGGTGGGGCTACATCCACCAACTGCTTCATCTTCTTTATTATTCTTCAATCTCTTACATTCAATGACTCCTGTGCACTAAGCCATAGAGTAGAGCTTCTCATAGGACAGGAGATCTACGCATTGAACACCAGATTCTCCTTCCAAACTAGGTCAAGGCACAAAGCCAACTCTCTATCAAGCACAAATCCTTACAGATAGACATTCCCTTGCACAAATCCAATTGAACTACTTGCACTTAGCCACTTCTCCCTACTCTTCTACAATACATTCTTACTTATTTATACTTTTACAATCCCTTACAATAAGGCCTAATCATGGGTAAACCCCATGGGCCAACATCCCATAACCCATTACAAAACCCTAGAAAACCCCTTGTTGGGTCCACATAGCCCACAAAATCGGTGAGATCCACAATCTCAGCTCTGCCTGGGCGCTCCTTCCTCGACCAATGTGTCGAAGTCCAAAAATTGGTCCAAACCTGACCAAGGTTCCCTCAGAACTTGGTCGAGGGTCAACAAGTTTGAAGGAGAAAGAGGAACTTACTGAACATTTTAGGACTAAATTTGAAAATAAAGTGATAGAGCTATGCCAAAATAATAATTCATAGATTGAAGAATATAAGAACAAAGTGAACAGTTTGAAGAACAAAAATTGTAACCAAGGTAATAAGTTGAATCAGAAAAATATGTTATTTGTTAGCGCAAATGGGAAGATTAGAGAACTTAAAAAGGAAATAAAAAGGCTTACTAAAGAAGGTGGAAATGGTAAGGATGCAGGTAAAAGTAAGGTTATGGGTAAGGGAAAAGGTAAAAATAAGGGCAGTGTAATAAAAGAGAAGAGTACAAAACTTGAAAAAGAAATAGAAATTAAGAGTAAAGAAGGTGGAAAATATCAAGATAAAGGTAAAATTTAGGGTATGGATAAGGGTAAATATATAATCTATGACATTCCAACAAAACAAATGCCTTCAATTGACTTGGAAAATTCTATAGAAAGCAAAGAGAAGATGTATTGGGAAGCTAAAGCATTAAGTAGTGTTCTAGCTGATATCCATGCCCCATCACCAATGGTGGCATCATTGAAGATGACGACATATGAGAGAGACAAAAATATTAAAGAGTTCCATAATGAACTCTTGCAAAAGAAAAAGGCACAACATTTGGGATGTGACACAGAGATACAAAAGTTGAAATCCCAAATTGCTGATTTGCAATAGAAATTACATAGTACAACAATAATTGACGCAGTGCCAATTTTGTCTATTGCATTAGAGAAACAATATTTGAGGGAACAATATCTTGAGAATGAAGTACAATAACTTAGGGGTCAATTGGTTGATGTTCAAACCAAACTGAAAATAGAAAATGAACAACTTGAAAAGAATAAAAATTCAAATGATGAGAAGTATAAGAATAATGCAGGTTTGTTGAAAAACAAAGTAGAAGAAAAAACAATATTACAAGAGAAATTGCAAAATTATGCAAAGAAAACTTAAGATCTAGAGAAAGAATTACAACATGTGCCTACTAAAGCTATAGAACAATCATAAGACTTTGCAACAACAAAGGGAGGCTTTGTAGTTTTTTCTTCATCTCAAGGGCAAGGCTTGCAAAAACTTCCCAGGTAGCCTAGGGTAGATACAAAATAGCATTGGTTTATATACCATTTAATCCATGTAATTACATTTAAATATGTAATATATATCATTATTTTGACAGTTAATTAACAATGTATTTTATTTTATGTAGTTAATGACATGTATGACTGTGTATAGTCACATATCAATGCCTATAATACTTTATAAGTTACTTGAGATTGATTTATACACACATACACCACCATTTTCATCTTGTTTGAAATACATTTGAGTAAAACATAAGTAGTTTCCTGTACTTGACATTTTGATATAACAATGGTAATTGCATAGATTTATCTTTGTTGTAATAAATATGAAACCTATATGTATCAAATATGAATATGGCTTGTAAAACAATAATTGTGCATGCAAATTACAATACATACACAAGCTACAAATGAAACATTTGTACAATTTCCTCCACAATGGTAATTTTCATACCATGACCACTCATAATCCAATATATGGATAAAATATATATACCTAGAACATAGCGTGTGCACACACACAGACATAACTTCCAAAGATTGCATATTTATATACATACATAGTCTTAAACTCTAATATGCAAGCAATCTTGCACAAATATCCTATTGGGTATGTTCATATACAACAATAGTCCACAACCACACTATTTCACTTGAGGAATAATTAATCCATCATCTATCACTATAAACAATTTTAGAGTTGTATATGTAACAATACATATTAGTTCATGCATGTAACCCCAAACCAAAATGTATATTTCAATCTACACCAAATTCTAGGAACACAACATATATACAACCTGCATTTTTCCATAACATGGTGTGCATTTTCCTCAATGCCCCATTTTCATGAAATTTCATAAGGATAGTGTGCATAATGTGCATAATTCATGTAAAGATATGAATTTTCCCTAACATTGTGACTTAAGGAAGATATGATGCAAATCCTAAAACAAGGATTGTAGTTTTCACTCTAGGGTATGTTCAAACTTCATATACAACAACAATCCACAACTACAATATTTCACTTGTGTAATCATTAATCTATCATCTATCACTATAAAGAATTTCAGAGTTGCATATGTAATAATATATATTAGTTCATGCATGTAACCCAAACCAAAATACATATTTCACCCTGCACCAAATTCTCGACACACAACAACATATGTGCAACTTGCCTTTTTCCCTAACATGGGGTGCATTTTCCTCGATGCCCCCTTTTCATGAAATTTCATACGGCCAATGTGCATAATGTGCATAATTCATCTAATGATATGAATTTTCCCTAACATTATTCTTTCAAGAAGTTATCATGCAAATCCTAACACAAGGATTGCATTTTTTACTCAAGGGCATGCATTTTACAACATGCCCTGTTTTCAAGAAGAAAACACATAATTTCCATTTTTGAGCGTGCATTTTCTTCTTAAGAAATACATATCTCATATTAAGGAATGTTTTACTGACTGTCCTATATACACATCATCTCATCATACAAAATTCACAACTACAGCTTTTATACAACTTGTATATTGTAATATTTCCTATAACATTGACATATTCATTTTATATTTCATCAAAAGGTAATGAATCTTTGTGCATTAAAATCATCCTTTTTGGAGTGTAAATGAACTCCTAATTGTACAAACATGTTAAAACTATTATAATAATCAAGTTACAACTTAAAAATTAAATTATGGAGGCTTATCCAACTTTGGGCATGCACCTTCCTATAGCCAAC
The DNA here is from genome assembly GCA_009831015.1 of Picea engelmannii. NCBI lineage: Eukaryota > Viridiplantae > Streptophyta > Pinopsida > Pinales > Pinaceae > Picea > Picea engelmannii. The sequence continues at coordinate 673,324 of ML777735.1, forward strand.
TTTAAAAAAATTGCCCTTTGGTTTTATAAGGTAATTGTTAGCCTTTATGCACATCAAGTAGGTGTTTGTATGAAACTTCCACTATAAGTCTATATGCAGGTGTATAATCACAAATTACACGTTATTCAAGTTGAACCACTCAATTTGGGTTAACATTGAGACTGGGGTGTGCATTTTACTCTAATGTGGTTTTAACTTCAGATTTACATGTAATCCCAAATCTAGGTGCATGAAAACAACCTATCATGTTCTTAAATTACACTTTAGATGACATAGGTAAATTTTTAATATATGGAACTCAATATTAAAACTTACAAAACAATGTTTGGAGCTATAGAGAAGCTTGGGCGTGCATTTTAATTTGGTCCCTTAGTACGGTTGTAACCTTCCAAATTACAAGGGAAAATTTTCCTCTTTTGCAGAACAACCCTTTTTAAACTTGCAATTGCAAACTTAATAACATGAATAGGTATAATATGATAAAACACAACCCCAACAAGTTTCACAACTCAAATCTAAGGTATAATAAAACCTACACTTATGTTTTACAAACAAGTTGGGCATTTCTAGGGTATTACTAGGCATCTCTTGCCTATTATTGCACAACATATTCTTTTATGAATAAAAATGAAAAAATAAGTATATAGGCTTATGAAAAATGACTTAACAAATCATTTACAATTTGAACCACTCAAATTGAATGAGTTTTGAGACTTGGGTGTGCATTTTAGTGTAGTCTAGCATGCATTTTGCACCAAGGAAAAATTTACACCAACGCAAAATTTCCCCTCTTTGTCCTAGAAGACATTTTTTTTGTCTTTTGCAGGGAAAAGGGTTTTAAGTTTTAAACTGCACAAACAAAGGTATATAAAGATGTACTATTCTACAACCCTGTAACTTGTAATATTTCCTGTAATATTGACCTTTTTATTCTATTGTAGAAATTAGAGTTAAGATTTATTCCATTTTGTTTGTATAATTGGTTGATTAGAAGTCATTGACCTTGATTTCTCTCATAACCCTCCATCCTCTGATTCATCAAAATGTCATGAATCTTTGTGAATAGAAATAATCCTTATTGGAGTGAAAATACACTCCTAATTGTACAAACATGTTAAAAATATTTTAATAATCAATTTACATCTTAAATATTAAATTATTGAGGATTGTCCAAATTTGTGTGTGCACTTTACTATAGCCAACTTTAAAAAATTGTCCCTTTGGTTTTACAAGGGAATTTTTAGCCTTCATGCACATTGGGTAGTTTTTTGTCTGGAACTACCAATATATGACTATGCCAAGGTGTAAATTCACAAACTACAACTTCTTCAAGTTGAACCACTCAATTTGGGTCAAAATTGAGATAAGGGCATGCATTTTACTCTAAGGCAGTTTTGACTTCAGATTTACATGAAATCCGAAATATAGGTGCCTGAAAGAAATCTCTTATGTTCTAAAATTTTACTTTATATGACATAGGTAAATACAAAATATAGATATATACATCGTACAACTTATAAAAAAAATTAGGTGCTACAAGGAGGCTTTGGCATGAATTTTAATTTCGTCAGTTAATACAGTTTTGACCTTCCAATTTATGAGGCAAAATTTGCCTCTTTTGCACATCAACCGCTTTTTAAAATTGAAATTGCAAAATTAAAAACATGATCAGGTCTAATATGATAAAACACACCCCCAACAACTTGCACAACTCAAATCTACAATGTAATAAAACCTTGACCTACTTTTAACAAACAACTTGTGCATTTCTAGGGTTTTACTAGGCATTTGTTGCCTATTTTTGCACAATAGAGTCTTTTATGACTGCAAACAAAAAAAAAGTATATAAACTTATGTAAAATGACTTAGGAACTTGTTTATAGTTCAAACCACTCAAATTGAATCAGTTTTCAGACCTAAGGGTGCATTTTAGTGTAGCCTAACATGCAATTTGCACCAAGGAAAAATTTCCCCTCTTTGTCCTACAAAACAAATTTTGGTATTTTTCCACAACAAAGGGTTTTAAGTTTCCAATTGCAAAAATAAATGTATAGAGAGTTGTATAATTTTTCCAATGATGACCACATACATTCCTCTATCATCAATGAATTTAAACTTCCAACCCCCAAGCAATCCGTTTAGATAGCTAACTATTTTATCCCCATTTGACATTGTCTCTTATATGAGGAGGATGTCTGATTTATTCACATCAATAACACTTTTCAAGGCTCAATTTTTGAAGGGGATGATTGAACCCTGAGAATTAAAGGTTAGATAGATCCTAAGGAACCCTTAATAGGGACATTGTCCACTCTAACAAACCCTTCCATTGCCAACTATTTACCAAACATAACCTCATTCATATATTTGTTTTTGAACGAAACAAATGGACTTATTGCCTCTTCTTAGCGTCATATCTCCCCTTCCATAGTTTAGAAATAACCCCCCTTCAATTTCCACCTCTTTGCCATACATTCTAATTTTCCTGTAGGTAGATTCATACATTATTATAAAGATTCATTAAAGATCTTTTAAAGATTGTATAAAAACACTAAAGATCGTAAAAAGAATCACACATAAGAAACGTATGAGTAAAAATTGTTGGAATTATTAATACAACTGAGAGGGGGGGGTGAATCAGTTGTATATGAGTTTAAACAATTTTAAGTCTGTTAAAACATTATTAATCTTTCTTCATGTGGTCATCAACAATATACAGCATATGAACAGTAAAGGTAAAGAACAACAGTCACACATAAAGTATGCACAGAGACAATTTTTTCACGAGGAAACCCATAAAGGGAAAAAACCTCTTCTTCTTCGAAATGATAGGTAGTCTTTTAAGTTTTGTACATCATCTATAATTGAGCACCAACTCAATGTGAGGCTACAACCTTTGTTTTACAAGATGCAACTTGTTTGAGAGCACCAACTCTCTAGTTTCTCTAGCACCCACTAGAAGGAAGTACCAACTCCATGAATATTCCCACACCAACTGGATGGAAGCACCAACTTCCTGAACGTTCCAGCACCAATTGGATGGAAGCACCAACTTCCCGTTACACAGGCTCCAACCTATATAACAAAGAACACTTGTTCTCCCTAGCACCACCTTGCCACCCTGGTTTCTCTGGCTACAACTAGATGGAAGCTACAACTTCCTGTGTTCAAGCTCCCACTTGAACCTCTGAGGACAAAAGTCCTCCCGAGCACCTCCCTTCCACCCTGGTTTATAAATGGCTAAATAAACATTCAAGTTTACAGATAAATTAGTTCTTACCAATCTTTCTTTGTTCTGTAAATCTGGTCTTCTGCACACTGTTCTGCTGCTCTTCTCTTTCTCTGTCTGTTCAGCAGGTATGCTCTGCATCAACTCGTGCTCTCATTCTTCTCTTCTTCAACTCATTCTGTTATTCTACTCTGCATCTCATCTCACACTTCACATATTCTCAATCTCCTCCTGCACATCCTCTTCTTCTCTATTCTTACAGTTTCATTCTTTTTCACTTACAGAACGACCAACCGGACACAGTCTGTTTCATCTTATCTTATACACACGAACACGACGGTTCAACTTCCCAACTCCTTAGGAAAAATGATGACAACTGTCTAAGCAACTGAAATGCCAACTGATTGGCAATCATGAGTCCATTTCACTAACGGATTTGTAACTGAAAAGTTAATTTGTGAGAAAGAACAACACCCCTCCAATCACATTCAAGTTTTATCCGCACCGTTGGATGACCTTTATTATTCTTTCCTTTTTAAATCGGGTTTCAGCATTTTGGCATTCTTGTGCCCAAGTGTCTCGACACTTCATGTCACGATCTCTGAAATTCTGAAATGGAGCTTATCTGGACTGACTCCTTCTCTTCCCGTGACCAAGGGCTGTGACCAAAACCTTATGCATAAGGCGCTTTCACGATTTCGCATATCGCAAATTCGTAATACAAGTTGCTTTGTTCCTTTTTTCTCTCCATATTGCGATTCGCGAAACTCCGACATGGAGTTGAACGAACGGTCCAGATATGAACTTGTTTCAACGGCTACGATTGAATTGCGATATCGCATATCGCGATTTCGACATTCTTGTTGCCTTGTTTTCTATTCCTCTTGATGTCGCGATCCCCGAAACTCCGATATGGAGTTACATCTACGGTCCATATCCAAGCTTGATTTAATGGTTGTGATTGAATCGCCATATCGCATATCGCGATTTCGGCATTCTTGTTGTCAAGGGTTTTTGTCACTTCAAAGTCCTGATCCCCGATACTCCATGAAGAAAATCAATGGTCCAGATCACTTCTTAACTTAATGGCTGGGATTAAATCGCGAATTCGCATATCGCGATTTCGAGGTTCCTGTTGTATTGTTTATTTGACATCTCCAACACGCGATCCCCGAAACTCCGACATTAACTGGAATTAACGGTCCAAATCAAAGCTTGATCTGACGGCTCAGATTTCATCACGATTTTTCATATTGCGATTACGCCCTCTTCTCCTTGCACTTTAAAGACCGTGCAGGTTAGCCTCAATCCAACGGTGGTCAGACCCTGTGCTCGTATCTGACGGCTGAGATCTGTCTCCCTCTTCAACGATCAGAGATTATTCTTCTCAAGAGATTCTTCTCAAACTTTCGCTCATTCACTACCTTCGATCATTCGCTTCCTTCGATCAATCACTTCTTTCGATCATTCACCTCTCTGAACTTATCTTCTATTTTCCTGTCGATTACAAACTTGTTGTTCTCATGTCATCTTCACTGTTGCCATCAATGACAAGCATTCGCTGTCTGTTAAATATTTTCCAACAATCTCCCCCTTTAGCATTGATGGCAACACAAGCACCCACATGTATTCAGATCTTCTCTCCTTCTCTTTTCTCCCCCTTTGACATCAATGTCAAAGAAGAACCATTCTTCCCCTGATCTGTTATAAAACCTACTCCCCCTGTCAACTATAAGCATCTTGGAAATACACCAGATATTCAATAAATACTCCCCGTGACCAGGTGAACATTTTAAACACAAGAAATCATAACCCCCAATTTATGATGAAGATATCCAAAAGGAGTCACTGCTAATGGTTTAGTAAAAATATCAGCAATATGTTCTGTAGAGGGTGTATAGTGCAGTTGAACAATTCTGTTTGTAACTTGTTCTCTGAGAAAATGATACTTTATAGGAATATGCTTAGTCTTGGAATGAAGAACAGGATTCTTGGAGACACTTATGGCACTGGTGTTATCACAATGAATTGGAATAGGA
>ML777735.1:681841-716037 GCA_009831015.1 Picea engelmannii
TAAACTCTAACTTATCATCCTTGGTGGCTAGCACAACAGGCTTTGTATATCCAGTCTCTACTACATCCCAAACATCAACACCCAAGGCCATTAAGTATGTTCTCATTCTAATCTTCCAGAAGGAAAAATTTGTTCCATCAAACCGAGGGGGGATTAGAGGCTGAAGTCCCTTCATGACTTGTCATGTTTAAGCTTACAGATCTACCTTTAAATAAAAGGAACCGGCTCTGATACCAATTGTTGGAATTATTAATACAACTGAGACGGGGGGGGGGTGAATCAGTTGTATATGAGCTTAAACAATTTTAAGTCTGTTAAAACATTATTAATATTTCTTCATCTGGTCATCAACAATATACATCATATGAATAGTAAAGGTAAAGAACAACAGTCACACATAAAGTATGCACAGAGACAAATTTTTCATGAGGAAACCCATAAAGGGAAAAAAACTCTTCTTCGTCGAAATGATAGGCATTCTTTTAATTTCTGTACATCATCTATAATTGAGCACCAACTCAATGTGAGGTTGCAACCTCTATTTTACAAGCTGCAACTTGTTTGAGAGCACCAACTCTCTGGTTTCTCTAGCACCCACTAGAAGGAAGCACCAACTCCCTGAATATTCCAGCACCAACTGGATGGAAGCACCAACTTCTTGAATGTTCCAACACCAACTGGATGGAAGCACCAACTTCCCGTGACATAGGCTCCAACCTGTATAACATAGAACACTTGTTCTCCCTAGCACCACCCTGCCACCCTGTTTTCTCTAGCTACAACCAGATGGAAGCTACAACTTCCTGTGTTCAAGCTCCCACTTGAACCTCTGAGGAAAACAGTCCTCTCGAGCACCTCCCTTCCACCCTGGTTTATAAATGGCTAAATAAACATTCAAGTTTACAGATAAATCAGTTCTTACCAATCTTTCTTTGTTCTGTAAATCTGGTCTTCTGCACACTGTTCTGTTGCTCTTCTCTTTCTCTGTCTGTTCAGCAGGTATGCTCTTCATCAACTCGTGCTCTCATTCTGCTCTTATTCAACTCGTTCTGTTATTCTACTTTGCATTTCATCTCACACTTCACATATTCTCAATCTCCTCCTGCGCATCCTTTTCTTCTCTATTCTTACAGTTTCATTCTTTTTCACTTACAGAACGACCAACCAGACACAGTCTGTTTCATCTTCTCTTATACACACGAACACGATGATTCAACTTCCCAACTCCTTAGGCAAAATGACGACAACTGTCTAAGCAACTGAAACGCCAACTGATTGGCAATCATGAGTCCATTTCACTAACGGATTTGTAACTAAAAAGTTAATTTGTGAGAAAGAAAAGCACCCCTCCGATCACATTCAAGTTTTATCCGCACCGTTGGATGACCTTTATTATTCTTTCCTTTTTAAATTGGGTTTCGACATTCTTGTGCCCAAGTGTCTCGACACTTCATGTCGCGATCTCCGAAATTCTGAAATGGAGCTTATCTGGACTGACTCCTTCTCTTCCCGTGACCAAGGGCTGTGACCACAGCCTTATGCATAAGGCGCTTTCACGATTTCGCATATCGTAAATTCATAATACAATTTGCTTTGTTCCTTTTATCTCTCCATATTGCGATTCATGAAACTCCAACACGGAGTTGAACCAACGGTTCAGATATGAACTTGTTTCAACAGCTACGATTGAATCGCGATTTTGGCATTCTTGTTGCCTTGTTTTCTATTCCTCTTGATCTCGCGATCCCCAAAACTTCGATATGGAGTTGCATCTACGGTCTAGATCCAAGCTTGATTTAACAGCTGTGATTGAATCGCCATATCGCATATCGTGATTTCGACATTCTTGTTGTCAAGGGTTTTTGTCACTTCAAAGTCCTGATCCCCGATACTCCATGAAGAAAATCAACGGTCCAGATCACTTCTTAACTTAACGACTGTGATTAAATCGTGAATTCGCATATCGTGATTTCGGGGTTCCTGTTGTATTGTTTATTTGACATCTCCAACACGCGATCCCCGAAACTCTGAAATTGACTGGAATTAATGGTCTAGATCAAAGCTTGATATGATGGCTCAGATTTCATCATGATTTTTTATATTGCGATTACGCCCTCTTCTCCTTGCACTTTAAAGACCGTGCAGGTTCTCCTCAATCCAACGGTGGTCGGACCCTGCACTCGGATCTAACGGCTGAGATCTGTCTCCCTCTTCAACGATCAGAGATTCTTCTTCTCAAGAGATTCTTCTCAAACTTTCGATCATTCACTACCTTCGATCATTCGCTGCCTTCGATCATTCACTGCTTTCGATCATTCACCTCTCTGAACTTATCTTCTGTTTGCCTATCGATTACAAACTTGTTGTTCTCATGTCATCTTCACTGTTGCCATCAATGACAAGCATTCGCTGTCTGTTAATTGTCTGTTAAATATTTTCCAACAATGTTATTGATCCTCCATAAAATCGTCATAACAATAGGATATTTACATGATAGACATCATATAGTTATAGTCTCCCTTACAAAACTTGATAGCAAAGTTAAATACAGATCCCACACTTTTTTTTTCTCTTTGATGATTCCTCATACTATCTCTAATCAAACAAGCCTCTCCTTTCTTATCACTCTACTTACAACCTTTATATCACCGTATTCCTAAAAAAAATTCCAAAACATAGAATGTTTCGAGAATGCCTATATATTTATATGATCCCTATGGGGACAACCTTGATCCATACAATGGTTACATAATTCGATCATAATTATCTTTACATGTATTTACATGTCCTCGAGTGAGTTGTTATAGCTCATGTTTTTAGAAACATGCCACTCTGATCTACGTTTGACGATGGGGCGTCATTTGGCCCTTGCGGTAACCATCGAATATGAGTCAGAATACTGATGATGATTCGACTCTATCGAAAGGACGATGAACGTTGGGGCACCAAGAAAAAAATAACAAAATTTTGATAGTTACATAGTAATTTTTGATGGTATGATCAATTTTATCCATACCATCATAACTCTCTATTGGACTTGAACACCATATGTAGTAGTGTCACTTCTTGGAGAGATTTGGTTTGGAAAAAAATGACTACGTAATTACAATTATTGTAGCTTAAATAAAGCAATGACTCCACCACAAATAAGACTAGTAGATATATGGATTAATACCTTTGCCTTACATATTCCAATAGTTTGGAATACAAACATAGATTCCTAGTTCATACTTAAATCATATGTTGCACCGACACTTTGCTATGTTTACATGACAAACTTGAAAAAACAATGACATAAATGTTTAAACATAATGATGGGAATACCTTCTTTTTTTCATAAAAGAGAAACCAAAAGACTCCAAGGTTGCCTCTAAACAATTTCAAGCTTCCCTTGCAAAGTTAACCTTAAACATACCTAGTATGTTCTGTTTCAAAGCTGTGGGATCACCCACATACCTTACAAGACAATCTCTACTTTAACTTAGAGATTCCTTTATCTCTTGTAAAACTCTTGCCACCTGTAAAACTTCGTTGGTGGTCCATAGCTGGAACAACCTCTAGTTTTCTCCCATGTTGCTTGAGATAGAAGCAGTTTGATGGGAATACTATTAGAAAACAAATGTAGATATTGCAACAACAGTTCTATTAAACTTGAAAAAAACTTATTAAACTTGAAACAAATGTTCATGCAACATGTTGTATATATTATGTCATCCCTACCATGGAATACCAAATCGAGAAAATATATATTTATCAAAAATTCATCTAAATACTAACTGATGTTTATTCTAAAAAGGCCAAAAGACATGCAATATTAACAAGACAATATAAAAGATAAAATATTCCCATCAATCATTGATTTCTATGTGAAACAACCTTAAGCCATTAAACACATATGCTTGGTATAATTCACATCAAGCTATACAAACAAATCCATACTTATTTAATATAAACAAAGACATACAAAGACATACAAAGACAATGAAATGGTATTCTCACATGTAAATGAAGCACTGACAACTCTTGAAGTAGTTGATGAACATGAGAACAATGAGGGAAGATTTGTAACTTATGACAAGACAATAAAATTGCTAACAAAAACACTACTAAATAAGAATGTTGTAGTTGGGATATATGCCAACAACTACAACATAGAAGATTAACTAGTCAATGGTGCCAATGGAACATCAAAGACATACAAATAAAAATAAATATTTATATGTTGTTCGAATATGTTTTGTGAATCTAGACATTGGAAAACCACATTGAAGCAAATTCCATGAAGTTTATGACAAAGATATTTCACCAACTTCGATGGAGATACTAGGCATAGTGAAACCATTATGAATGAGTATGTTAGAACTCTGTAAATTTTGTCCAGTTGATAGAAAAACGAAAAAGGTAACTATTTCAACCTACTTTAGAGTTGGGCACTAGCCTGCTCAACTCATAGAGGGCTCTCTCGTGTCACTTGATATATCTTTGGAAATCAGTGGCTAGATTTGGTTTGTTTTGGGGGTTTTTATAAATTTGATGGATAAGAAGGGGAGGGACACTTAGGGATATGGATTCGAAATTTTGAAAGTGAATAAAAACAATGAATGGATGGTAGAAATCTCCAAAGGATAATGGCTAAATGAGGCAATGAATCTGAGTTGTAAATTAAGTTTAAGCGAAGTGTAGGAAGAAGGAGAAAACAAATAACTGCATCAGAGCATTACTGAAATGAATTCTGAATTAGTTAAGAATAAACACACATAGTTTAAATTGCTTAATCCAAGAGCATCATAAGATGAATTATGTTCCTTTAACTCTCCAATTAAATAGAAGAAAATGGAAATGGAAATAAAGAAAACAGGAAATACATACAATGAAAGGAGACAAAACTCATATCACCACCATTAGAATCTTTTCATAGAGAATTCAAAAGCTTTTGCATGTGTATTCAATTCAGATCCAAAAAATTACAATTGAGTTCATAAATAACTAAAAGGTTCCCTTGCACTTTTGCCAACATTAATTTGTTCAGAATTTCTAGTACTTATACAATTCAATTACAATGGCTGAAACTGAAGCATTTAAGTGTCTGAAAACTAACTACAATAATTACAAGCCAATGGTTTTGGTAGGCGAACCGATTTACAATGATTTAAAAAAAAAATGTTTCATAAAATAAGGACGGATCTCTCTGATAGCTCGGCTTCCTCTGTGCCATCTGTCTTGCTTTGATCTCCTATCGAACTTGCCAATTTGGTGACACTTGGAGATTACTTACTGGTCCCTAGAAAACTGCATTTCATCCTACCCAGCTGCACGATCTCCTTCCACTATGAGTCAAAAGGAATCACGTAATCCATCATTTCCTTTATCAGAATCTCCAGATCAATGAAAGTAGTGTAAGACATAGTCGATAGCCCGATCTTCACTGTCTTACTACAATTTTTTCGTTATCTAATACTAAAATATGACTAAGTATGGAACAGGCCCATTGGACCTCCATAATCATGACACTTACATCCATAGGCAATGACGGATTCTCAGAATGATGTTCGGGCTTAACAATGGTCTACAAAAACAGGGTTTTGAGCTTGGGGGGAACTCTCTATAAACTGTGATTATTTTCTCTTCCTCGAATGGATTCAACACTATGGGGGAAGACTCTGGTGTACCAAGAGTGTTTCAAATTGATAGGCTATCTATTCTACACAAGACCTCTGACCATAACTTATTCAAAATGACATTTTCTTCCTGCAAATACTATTTTGCACACCAACTTATGAACTCTGGGAAAGGGAACGCGACTTCGATGACGTAAGGGGTTATGGATGCTTAGGCTGCTTTGAGGAAGGGTATTCGTTTCCTGACATTGTCTAACAAATTTTCTCTGGATACAGAAATGGGTGAGATAGTTATTTCTGTGTCAAAAATATCGGAGTCCCTGTCAATTAGGGCTTCTTCTTTAGAGGCAGGATCTTTCTCTAATATGGATAAAATGACAAGATTCATGGCCATGATGAAAAATAGTTGTGAATTAGCGAAGAATGCGTGAGTCTGGTTCATTTTTGAGCTTTAGTTCGACAGAGCGTTTGTGCCAATTTTTAAACATTCAAAAGATTTGAAATATCATAAAATAATGACTGGTGCCCTCCTTTTATATGCGCTTTTCGATATCGGGGGTGAGGCAAAGAGGTTTCGAGTAGACCTCTTTTCTCCCCGATATGCCTTTGGTGGCGCCCCATGTCTGTGGGCCAAAACCGCGATGTTTTCCCCGGCCTTCTCTTTAGTGCTTACCTTCACGTTATTTCCTCGCCCAATATGTCTCTTGACCGTCGATCTGGGATGCTCAAGATCTATGGCCCACCGTGCCCCATCACTTCTATGTCTCTGCTATGTTTATCCCTTTCTCCACTATATGTGACCTGTTCCTCCAAACTATCGCGCCTCCACATTGATGTATCTCCTCGCCAAATTTCGAGACTTGGATTCCATCAAAAGAAAATTGTTATGGTGATAACATAGGCTCCAACTGGGGATGTTATCGTCCCTATGAGGTAGAAAAGAATGGTAGACCAAGTTCCTACCCATTGGGTAGTGATTTATTCATGCAGTTTGAATCCACCAACTGTTATTCAAAAAACTCAAAATCAACCCAGCACAGCTCAGGGCCTTCATCTCAGGCTTCAACTATGTTGCTTTTATTCCAACTTTTTCATGCGAAAAGAAAACACAAAATGATTATGTACAATGAATGGAAGGGATGATGATGTTTAAACGATATAATGCTTGAGGAACCTTCCATTCACATGCCATCCTCCAACTATGTATCCATTACTCTCCTATAGTATGTAGGCATTACTTCCACGGTATGTTGCAATTTCGAATGGTCCCAACCACAGATGATCAAACTTCCTGTGTTTTCCCTTATCTTCATTTATGACATCCCATTTTAGTACCAAGTCTTCTGGTTTGAATTTATCCACCTTTGTATGTTTGTCGAAAGCCTCTTTGATCTTGTCTTGGCGTAGTTGAGTATTGTCGAAAGATTTTTCTCTAGTTTGTTGTACACTAATGAGTTCATCCTTCCTTCTTTGGGTGGCATCTGTCTTTGCATCTTGCTCCTTTAACAGTCTCATTACTGGCAACCCCAATGTAGTAGGAAAAATTTATTCAGTGCCATAGATGATATAAAAAGGTGAGGTGGTGATAGACCTCTTTAGAGTGATTCTGTCAGCCCATAATGCATGAATGAGCTTTTTGTGCCAAGCCTTTTTATTTTCTTGCAGCAATTTTTTTATAATTCTAGTGAGGCTCTTGTTTGATGACTCAGCTAACCCATTTCCCTGAGGGTAATAAGAAGTGGAGTGGCCAAGTGTTATGTTGTAGTCACTGCAAAATTTCTCCATACTTTTAGAATTAAAGGTTGTTGCATTGTCTGTGATGATTTTGATTGGACATCCGAACCTAGACAAAATATTTTCTTCCAAAAATTAGATGATGACAACATCTGTCGCTTGCCTGGTGGGTACTGCCTCGATCCATTTAGTGAAATAATATGTTGCTATTAGAATCCACTTGTGTTGGGCTGAATACTGTGGATGTATTTCCCCTATGAATTCAAGACCCCACTTTCTAAAAGGAGCTTCCACAGAGATGGGATTCAAAGGCATAGGTTGCAATTTGTTTTTTCCTTCAAAAATCTAACATTCATGGCATCTTGAAACCCCTTTATAGACATCAGAAAATATGTTGGGCCAATAGAACCCATCTCACAAGATTTTGTGCACAGTGGTTTTCCAATAATGATGACCTCCATAGTCACCCTTATGGAACTCTTTGATGGTCTTCTCAGCTTCCTCTTCTAGCAAACAACTCAGTAAAATTCCCCTAGGATCCTTCCAATATAGGGATTGATTTACTATACAAAATTTTGCTTCTCTAAGTTTCAAGAACCTTTCCTTTGTTTTACTTAATTTAGGAGGAGCCTACAAATTCTTCTAAACAAATATGATATCTACATACCATGTGGAGTCAAAAAATTTATGGGATATTTGTGGAGTCGTCCTCTCCTCTTCTTCACCTTCTGATAGGTTTGTGATGAAATTTATTCCTAAGAGTTCACAATTGGTATATTCCATCAAATTTGCAAGCCCATGTCCTTTGATCAACTTGGTGGGTTTTATCTCAATGTCATATTCTAACAAAACTGCTATCCATTTTCCCCTCTTTCCTTCAGGATCAGGCTAGGTCAAGATGTCTTTGAATGAGCTACTGGGTACATAAGCAGTAGTATGGGAATGCATGATGTAAACTCTGAATTCTTTGAAGGCCTTGACTAAAGCTTATGATTTCTTCTCCATGATGTCATACTTCAGAGGAGCATCCCTCAACATCTATCTATAATATGCTATGGGCTTCCCAAAATTTTGGTCATCTTTCTCGAGTAAAACTCCAGCAATTGTGTGTTTTGAGGCGAAGGAGAACAATATGAAATCCTTTTCAAAATTAGGACTGGCCAGTACTGGAGCCTTGTTCAATGCCACCTTGATGTCTTCAAAGGAATTTCTAGCTTCAAGAATCCATTTTATTTCATTTCCCTTCTTGAGCATGTTGGTAATATGTTTTACGATTTCATCCAAATTAGGGATGAATCTTCTCAGAAATTTCATTTTTCCCAGGAAAGATTGTACTTCCTTTTTACTTCTGGGTATGAAATTTTTCAAGATTCCTTCAACTCTGTTGGGATCTACCTTTATCCCCTCTTTTGAAATAATATGACCCAACAACTTTCCTTCTTCCATGGAAAAATTTGACTTCTTGGGATTCAATGATATACCAAACTTCCTGCATTTTTCAAATGCATTTCTTATATGCTTGAGGTGTTCCTCATCCGAGGCAAAGTACATAGTGATATAATCCAGGTAGATAAAAATGAACTTGTCCTTTTCGTCAGCAAATGCTATGTCCATAGCTCTCTTAAATGTTTCCCCTGCATTCATGAGCCCAAAAGGCATCTTGGCATACATGAATGTTCCCCAAGGTGTTGTGAATGTTTTTTTTCTTGATCGTCAGGATGCACCATAATCTGATTATACCTAGAGAAACCATCCAACATTGACATTTTCTGAGAGCCTACCACCTTTTGTAAAATGTGATCCATCTTAGGAAATGGGTAGTTTTCCTTTAGAGACACCTTGTTTAGATTTATGAAATCTATGCACAACCTGATCTCTCCACTCTTTTTTCTGACTGGCACCAAATTTGCCACCCATTTTGAAAATCTCAAGGATACTATGATTTTGGCTTCAAATAGCTTCTTTAATTCTTTCTCAATTAAGGGTGGCAACAAAGGGTTTATCCTTCTCAATTTCTGTTTGAATGGCTTGTGATATTCCTTTATTGGGATAACATGTTGAATTATATTGGTATCATAGACTTTCAACTTATCATAGCTCCAAGAAAAAACATCATGGAATTCTTTCATTAATTTGACATACCTTTCCTTGACTATAGGGCTTAGTGTTCTGGATAGCTTAATGATCTTTGGATCTTCTGGAGTCCCAATATTGAAATATTTCACATCCCCTTCATTTACTGTAATCTTTGGACCTCTTGCCACATCATTATTATTATCAAAGAGTTTCTCCAATGGGACCTGCCCCTTGGAAATGATATTACTCTTTAGATGAACGATATCTTTTCCTGCAATCTGATTGTTGAAGTAACCATATGTGGTGAAAGCGGCTACATCTACTTCTTCATCATAGTATTCATCATCAATGTTCAAATTCTTGAATTAGTTCTCCATCTTGAGGAAGCTTTCTATCTTTTTGTCATCTTTGAAAACTTGTCAGTGCTTCATATTATCTGGTACTGCTGGCCTATACTTGACCTCAAACTTGTAACTTATGTTAGGGAAAACTGGAACTTTAAAAATTGTTGTTGAAGTAGCCAAGACATCAACAACCCAATTTTGTTCTCTTGGAATTGCCGAAAGATTACATTCTGGAAACTTCTCAAGGAGGTCTAGTACCATATTCCTATAAGCCCTCAGTCTGGGGTGTTTTGATTGGTATATTCCTTTGATTTGATTTATAATTAGCTTTGAGTCTACATGTACAACAGTTCTTTTGGCACCCAATTATTTCAAAACCTTCAACCCCAATATTAATGCTTCATATTCGGCCATGTTATTTGTGCATTCAAAAACAAGTTTGTAAGAACATAATTTTGAGTCTCCTTTGGTGTGATTGATCCATACGCTAACTCCATCTCCCTCTCTGCAAGAAACTATATCGAAATTCATATTCCATGTCTGATCTTCTGCTTCATCTTGTTTCTCTGAATACTCCTCAATCTTTTGATCAGATCTCTCTTTGTTAGCCATATCGATTTATGGTACTTTTTCTTCAGAACACAAGTCATTGAAGAAAATGGAAGACCCCAACTCAATTTCCACCGAATAGATGGGATGATTTCTAGGTTGTGACTTGTTTTTGAGCATGTACTTTAGAAAAACTTCTTTGTACAACCTTTTGTCTTGACCAAAGACATGGATAGTGGTGTATGACATGTCCATCTGGAGAGTTCCCTTTAATTTTGCAGCCCATGACCTGGACAACAACATGCCAAAATTTGGAGGGATATCAACAACCACTACATCCATAACCATGTTCTTTGTTGGGATTTGTGCCAAAGACACCACCAGATCTTTGATCAGGCCAAGGCATTTCACCTTTCTTGAATTGAAAGAGAACAAATCTTTATAAGGTCTTGTGATGTCCAGGCAAAATTGGTCCATGGCCACTTTGGGCATCAGGTTGTGATATGCTCCAAAATCCAACATATCATTGTGCAAAGTCATATCATGGATTTTCAGACTGGCATAAAAAGGGGGAACTTCTTCAGTATCACTATTTTCCTCCATGCGTGGGCCAAATAAGATGGATGGGTGATCATCTTGTATGTTCAGAGTATTAGAAGTTTGTTTCATCTTCAACATTTTGATCATATAATTTCTATACTCAGTGTTTTTGATTGATTCATTGAAAGGTACAAAAATTTTAATCTTGGCCATCTCACTTTAAAAATTAAAGGGGGATGATGTATTCTCTACCACTTTCGTGACTGTTTCTTTCCTTGCCTCCAATATTCTCTTCTAGGTTTGGAGGTACTTTTTGATTTCAAAGGTTATATTGTATTTGGAAATGCATGATGGCATTTTGAAATCCTGCTTGGTAATATTTTGTTTCTACTGATAGCCTTTCCTCCTCATCCTACAAAAAGATCTCACTTGCATCCATGAACTAGTCGTGTTCTTATTTAGTCAAAAATACCTTTGTTTCTTTATCATCACGACAGTTCATGTTGTCTTCAAATTATCTATCATAATTCACATTCACATAATTATTTTGAAAAGGTGGCCTTATTTGTTGTTCCCCCTGATTTCCTTGATTTACCTGATTCGCTTGATCTGGTTGATTTGCTTGATTCCCCTTATTTATTTTCTCTCTTTGTCTAATTTATGGGATTGCTGGT
Organism: Picea engelmannii; assembly: GCA_009831015.1. Taxonomy (NCBI): domain Eukaryota; kingdom Viridiplantae; phylum Streptophyta; class Pinopsida; order Pinales; family Pinaceae; genus Picea; species Picea engelmannii. The sequence continues at coordinate 693,377 of ML777735.1, forward strand.
CTCCTCGGATTCTGGGTGGACCATCAGCCTATTCTTTGGGGTTAGACCTATTACCTAGGGCCATTCTCTCCATCATTCTCTCCATGTTTCTCATCATTGCTTCAAACCTTTCTTCTAATGTTTGTGAGGTTGAAGGATGTGCTTTATCTTGAGTTTTTTTCATGTCCCTGCCAGAGTCAACTTTTATCTTTCCCAAAGCCATTAGATTCACTTCGACCTCTATGGAATCAGTCATCATATCATATAAAGTAGCAGATCTTTGTTCTCTCAATAATAAAGAAAAATCACTTTCAAAAGAATCAACATATCTGAGTTGAGTAGCTTTAGGGGGGGGTTTACCTCAACAGGAATCAAATTATAGACCTTTATGAATCTAGCTGAAAACTCTTGCACTGTTTCGTCAGGTGATCTCTTCATGTTGTTATACTAGGTCAACAAATGAAGGGGATTTTTCTTGTCACTCCATTTTGCAAGGAAACTGGTTTCAAAGGCCTCAAAATCCACGATACTAGTTGTTGGAAGGGCTCTGAACCACTTCCTCACTTCTCCCACAAGAATTTGTGTAAAAAGTCTCATTTTTACATCTTCAAAGTCCAACTCCTCTAAGTCTTTGAAATCATTAAACCAGTCTAGGTGATTTTGGGCTGATATGCTACCTTCAACATCATATAGTTTGATCCTTAGGTTATAATCTTGAGGTAAATCATGTAATTGAGCACGTAGTACGAGAGGAGAAAATATAGTTTCCATGGCTGCTGTGAGAGGTCTGAGTGGCTATTGGTTCTAAGAAGAGATCACTATAGGCATGGAAGATGCAGCTAAAATCAAGTCTTGGAATCTCTTTTCGTCAAAGATGGTCTTGTTTAAACAAGATTCAGATTTAGTTCTGAATAGAGCTTGCTCAAATTTCACATCAAACTCAAGGTCTTCAATGCTTGTCACTACATCCTTCAGTAATGATAGATATTTGTTTGGATGAAACACTGGGGTTACTGGATTTTCTTTTCTTTTATGTACAAGATTTTCAGGGTCAGACATAAGGATCGTAGCTTCTGGGTCTGGGTTGCTTCTAGTGTGAATTCTCTTGGGAGCCAGGGTTTCTAGCTCGCACTATTTGGTGCAACTGGTCTTTTGGTAATGGAGTCGCCAGGGAAAAAATAATCTCATCCAATAAGGTATTTGATCCACTGTCACCCTCAGGGATCAAACTAAATATTTAAGTCATTTTTCCCAGGGAAGATTTTTCAATTTCATCCCCAGAAATAGTGCTAGAATGTTAGCACTCTGTAAATTTAATTCGGATGGTAGACAAAGGATAGAGGTAATTGTTTCAAACTACTTTAGAGCTGGGCACTATCCTTCTCAACTCAGAGAGGGATCTCTCGTGTCACTTGATATATCTTTGGCAATCAGTGGCTAGATTTGGTTTGTTTTGGGTTTTTTTATAAATTTGTTGGCTAAGAAGGGGAGGGACACTTAGGACTATGGAGTCAAAATTATGAAAGTGAATGAAAACAATGACTGGCCAATAGAACTCTCCAGAGGATAAAGGATAAATGAGGCAATGAATAGGAGTTGTAAATTAAGTTTAAGCGAAGTGTAGGAAGAAGGAGAAAACAAATAACTGCATCAGAGAATTACTGAAATGAATTCTGAGTTAGATAAGAAGAAACACATAGTTTAAATTGCTTAAGACAAGAGCATCATAAGATGAATTATGGGCCTTTAACTCTCCAATTTAAACATAAGAAAATGTAAATGGAAATAAAGAACACATGAAATACATACAATGAAAGGAGACAAAACTCATATCACCACCATTAGAATCTTTTAATAGAGACTTCAAAAGATTATGCATGTGTATTCAATTCAGCTCTAGAAAATTACAATTGAGTTCATAAATAACTAAAAGGTGCCCTTGCACTTCTGCCAACATTAATTCGTTCAGAATTTCTAGTACTTATACAATTCGATTACAATGGCTGAAACTGAAGCGTTTCAATGTCTAAAAATTGACTACAATAATTACAAGCCAACGGTTTCGGTAGGCAAACCGATTTACAATGATTTAAACAAAAATCATTTCATAAACTAGGGAAAGATCTCTCTCACTGACTGGCTTCCTCTTTGCCATCTGTCTTGCTCCAATCTCCTGTCGAACTTGCCAGTTTGGTGACACCTGGAGTTTACTTACTGGTCCCTAGAGAACTGCATATTTTCCTCCCAATCGCACGATATCCTTCCACTGTGAGTAAGAAGGAATGTCGTAATACATCATTTCCTTTCTCAAAATATCTATATCAATGCAAGTAGCGTAAGACATAGTCGACAACCTGATCTTCACTATCTTACTACAAATTTATCGTTATCTAATCCTAAAATATGACTAAGTATGGAACAAGCCCACTGGACCTCCAAAATCATGAAACTTACATCCACAGGAAATGATAGATTCTCATAATGATGTTCAGGCTTACCAATGGTTTGGAAAAATAGGGTTTTGACCTCGGGGGGGCACTCTCTATAAACTGTGATTATTTTCTCTTCCTTGAAGGGCTCCAACAGTATGGGGGAAGACTCTGGTGTACCGAGAGCATGTCAAATTGACGGGCTATCTATTTTGCACAAGACCTTTGACCCTAACTTATTCAAAATGACCTTTTCTTCTTGCGAATACTATTCTGCACACCAGCTTATGAACTCTGGCAAAGGGAACGCGACTTCGATGGCGTAAGGGGTTATGGGTGCTTGGGCTACTTCGAGGAAGGGTATTCATTTCCTGACATTGTATAACAAATTGGATCTGGATACGGAAATAGGTGAGACGGTTATTTTTGTGTCAAAAATATCAGAGTCCCTGTCAATTAGGGATTCTTCTTTAGAGGCAGGATCTTTCTCTATAAAGGATAAAATGATAGGATTCACGGACATGATGAAAAATACATGTGAATTAGAAGAGAATGCACGAGTCTGGTTCACTGTTGATCTTTAGTTCAACGGAGCGTTTGCGACAATTTTCAAACGTTCAAAAGATTTGAAATATCATAAAATAATGACCAGGGCCCTCCTTTTATATGTGCTTTTCGATATTGGGGGCAAGGAAAAGAGGTTTCGGGTAGACCACTTTTATCCCTAATATGCCTCTGGTGGCACCACGTATCTGTGGGCTAAAACCACGGTATTTTCCCCGACCTTCTCTCTAGTTCTTAACCTTCACGTTATTTCCTCGCCCGATATGTCTTTTGACTGTCGATCTGGGCTGCTCAAGATCTATGGCCCATCGGTCCCCATCACTTTCGCGTCTCCACTATGTTTATCCCTTTCTCCGCTATATGTGACCTGGTCCTCCAAACTATCGCTCCTCCACATCGATGTAGATCCTTGCCAAATTTCGAGACTTGGATTCCATCAAAAGAAAATGGTTATGGTGATAACAAAGTAGAGGAAAGTCCCAAATCACAATACAAAAATTATTTCCATTACATTGAGCTTGTACTAGAACAATATGTAGATCTCAAGCTTAACTCTAGTCTATAGCCTTTTAATTGATCTCGCCAACATAGAAATACATGGACTAGTACACACACCACTATCACATGTGAAAAACATGGATTCATTATATCTTCCTAAAATATTAACACAAGACAACTTCCATGTCAATAATAAAGTAATAAAAGAAACAATATTCCTAACAAGTGCATCATGGAAACTAGAGTATGTGAAAATATCAATAACATGTACATATACTCTATCAATTACAATTTTGAAGCCATGTATAAGCACATATTGATCACTATGATGACATCCTACAAGATGGAGATCTAATGAGCAATATGATCCTTTATTTCCAAGAAATATGTACACACTTCCCATTACGATGCTACATACTTTTCATATTCAACTTTAACATACCACACTAAGTGTATGGTGTTCTTACTTGTAAGAAAAAAACATATAAATCATTGCAATAATTTTTTTTTACAATATAAAAGTTGAGGTTGTTCTATTATATGTGTATTCCCAACAATTTTTTGGCATAATGAACATATATGTTAGTGTATTTGTAGGTTCCTCAACAGTTACAGAAAAAATTCATAGAAATTATATCTTTAGAATCAATAGTGATTTTAAAATTGGCATTGATGCAATTAATAAAAAACACAAACAACTAATAAATTTTATTTAATCACATCAGTTGTAGGAGATAAAACCAAATATAGTCCAAAAAAAAACAATTCTTGATCAAATTTGTACAAATTTACCTATCGATTATTGTGAATTCAATATATTAAATGCATTTTGTAGTAACCATGATGCATTGTATACTTCTTACATTTTTTGTGAATTTCAAACCAAAGTCGATATAAGTTCATTTGAAGTTGCATTTTCCTTATGCATATTTTCCTTTGCATTATGCATCTTGCAACAAGTGCAATGTACATGAGACAACTTGTGATGTCACATACCCACTAAGGAAAACAAAATTTTTTGTCGAATTCTCGAGAATCAGAATCCTCGAAATACGTATGGGGGTCTTAGCATAGGCTAGTTCCTTCCTTTTCCATATCCATGTGATTGTGGGTCACAACCACAGGCCAAACAAGTATGGTGTTCTTTTGCTCTTCGCGGATCAGCACTACCAGAGCATCGAGTCTTTTGAATCTACAAACCCCGACACGGCGAAACGCCAAACCCTGACAGGGCTAGTGAGTGGCAGGTTTCCCCCTTGGGGTCTTGTCCACATGACCCTGTCCCGTGTCTACGCGCTTAAGCCAGCCAAGTGCTTATCGACTTTTCGCGATTTGGGGAAATGCGATGCATGAATTCCCTTTGACACTTTTTTATACTCGCAACCTCGCAGGTTGAAGCGTCGATCTCTCGTGCTCTTCTTCTCTGAAATTCCGAGACGTAAAAGTCAGCAATGGTTGACTTCCTCTTTGCACTTCTCGAAACTCGCAATCTCCCAAGTTGGAGCGTTGAACCTTCATGCTCCTATCTCGCAAATCCCTGAGACACGAAAGTCAGTAATGGTTGACTTCCTCTTCGCACTTCTCGCAACTCACAACCTCGTGAGTTGGAGCGTTGAGCCTTCTTACTCCTATCTCGCGAATCCCCGAGGCATGAGAAGTCAACAGAGTGTTGACTCCTTTCCGGGAAATGCGTGCCCACCTATCAATCATGCAGGCCCCACCTGATGGATGTGCCACATGTTCTCACGAGCCTCGGCTCTTGGCACTTCGCGACTTCTATGGTCGAAAGTGACCCCTTCCAACCTCTGAACCCCCAAACTCTCGATATACGATATCACCATGGAGTTCTGATCCAACGGTCCTCCCATTCCTGGATCCAACGGTTTAGATTTTTCTGCTTGCCACTTCGCACTTCGCTACTTCATGAGTTGGAGCACCCAACTCTTGCGCTCTCTCCTTGCAAAACCCCGAGATGCGAGATCCTGAAATCAGACCTCTTCGGTACTGCACCGACCCTAACCACCTTGCAACTTTACAAGATCCAACGGCTATCGGCTGTTCACCACTTCTATCTTGAAGTGTCTCCACCGTCCATACACCTTCTCCCATGGCTACTTCTATGGCTTAACTCCCTTGCAACTCAGTGTGATCCAACAGCCCACGACAATTCGACACTTCTCCACGAAGTCTCTCTACCATTCATTTCTTCTCTCTTCTACACGCGTCTGGACGTAATTTTTCGACGAACCAGATCTATTTTTCTCTAGCTGATCTAACGGTAGTTGTAGCTCTTCCTTGAACATGCGCTTCTCCTCCTTCTCCTTGGAAGATTTCTTAAGTATCAAAGGTCTCGGCCTTTGCTTCTCCTCTGCGACCTTTGCAGATAAGTCTCTGTGCACAAAATGGCACTATCCCTCCCAAGCTTCTCTTCTCTGAAACCATGAAATATTTCCTTGACCTTTGTGATTCCTACAAGGTATGTGTAGATGACAAGGTGTTTCCTGTCCTCCTCAGATGGAAGGTTGCGATTCTCTCACGACTTCGCCACCCGTGAAGTCAAAAGACTTCCCTCTATGACTTCAAATGTCCGAATCCCTGATATGGGTGATTTCGCGACACGTGTCCTCCCTCCAATGGACGACTCAGGTTCTTTCGCTATTTTGGGACTTTTGATGTCGAGTGCCCGGACTCTCGTCCTCTGGACTCCCGAACTCCCGAATGTCGAAACCCTGATACAAACTCCTTCTTGGGGCTTTCGCTTCTGCTGTTCTTCACGAGAGGTTTAAACCTCGTGCAACTTTTGACAGATCCAACGTCTGTCGGCTGTTTAGACCAAGATCTGATGGCTTAGACCTGTCTCTCTATTGTATCATTCCGAAGCTGCCTAGACATGAATCCACGGTCCAGATTCTTTCACGGACCTTGGGGATCTACGGTCCCGATTTCTTCGCTACTCGTGAAGATAAATGAAAAAGGGTTAAGGCATTTAACGCCCTCGTTTATTACTTCAATCTAACGGTTGTGAATGACCGCAGATCTTTCGATAGGATCTCATCCGTTGATCGATACTTATTCTTCGAATCCTCAAGGGATTCTGCAACTTCTGTGCCTCTGCAGAGTCTTTTCACACAAAGTGCTACCTCTTATGATCTTTTCAAAACATATGTCTCTATGGGGAGATTTATCCAGGGTATCACCTGAGACGGATAAGGGTATAGATTTCCCGAGAAACGACTGGAATTCTAAATTGATTTACTGTGCGTATATACATATAAATCTATTTATAAACATAAGCCATAGGTGGTCATTCTATTATAAGCGTGCAACCACCATTTCTAAATCAAAACACTACACAGGCAGTCTTATACTCAAATATTTCATAAAAATGCACAGACTCTGAGCATACATGTCAGCATATAAATTTCAAGATGCAAGATGTAAAACACTTATCATAAGTAACACCAGATGTGATTGCAACTGCTGAGAGGGGTGCTCATTCCACCCAACCGTAGGCTCAACGAATCCCAACGGATTTACCACTAGCCACCCCCGAGTTGAGACCACGACGCTGCAAGACTGCATCTTTGTTTGTCAGTGACCGAGAACGAAGGTTACTCCCCTTCTTCTCTGTTGTCACTCACTCTGTGTTTTTCCATAGTTCTCCTTCTTCCTTCCCTCGCATCTGCCCCCTTCTCGCTTCTCCCTCACGCATTTTTCCTCTTGCGAGGTTGCGTGTGGCACGATTTCCCTCACACTGGTCAGGCCTGACGGCTCTACGGATGGGCGGTTCACCCCCCCCATCCCTCATTACTCATGAGGAGCCATTTACCTACCAATCCTGGCGAGTCATTTAATTTGGGGCTAGCGAGCCGCTCTTGGTTCTCCAGGCCAGTGAAGTCCAAATATGGTATTGGTTTCGGTGGAAGTCAACGCCACCTTTCCAGGTGCCTTCCACCACCTTTCTTCAAACATCGTGGTCTCTTTTTTAGCATATCCCCTCTTAGTAGTTCTGCAATATATATTCATAATATTATTCACATTCATTGACCTTTTTTTACAAGGTCCATTCACATCACACATTCACATTTTTGGGTTTTCCACAGTTCTTGGCCAGTATAGTTATTTTTAAAAACTGGGGGAAATAAGGTGTTACAATTCCCTCCCCCTTAAAGGAACATCATCCTCAATGTTCTTATCTATCAACATGACATGCATGTACAGAAGTAAACAAAATCGGATATGCTTGTCTCATGGCATCCTGCATTTCCCATGTAGCCTCATCTGGGCTAAAATGTCTCCATTGCACCTTGACCTGTGCAATGGTTCGGTTCCGGAGTGAGGTTTCCTTTCTGTCCAGTATGCATTGAGTTTTTGGTAGAAATTCTCCCTCCAGTTCCACCTGAATCACAAACCAATCAATTATATGGTTAGCATCATGTACATATTTCTTCAATAATGAGACATGGAAAACATTATGTGCTCTGAATTCGAGAGGAAGTGCTAGCCTATAAGCTATAGGTCCCACTCTATCTAGAACCTCAAAGGGTCCATAATAACGAGGTGCCAACTTGGCACAAGCTCCCATTTTCAGAGAACTCTTCTACGGTCTAACTTTGAGATATACATGGTCTCCCATTTTGAACTCTCTTGGAGTTCTCTTTTGGTCAGCATAACTTTTATGTCGGTTCTGGGCGACCTTCAGGTTTTGTTTTATCTGAGTCACCTGTTGTTCCATTTCTTTCAACATGTAGGGTCCAAAAGAAATCCTGTTTACGAGATTACTCCAGCTGACTGGAGTGTTACACAGTCTACGATAGAGGGCTTCGAAGGGACTCATCTTTAAGGATGCTTGGTAGTCGTTGTTGTAGGCGAATTCTACCAGTGACAGGTAGTCTTCCCACTTCTTGGGTTGATGCATTGCATGCATCCTTAACATATCTTCTAGTATTTGATTCACTCTTTCTGTCTGTCCATAGGTTTGAGGGTGATAGGCGGTGCTAAACAACAACTTGGTCTCTAAACCAACCATCAGTGATTTCCAAAAGTTGGAAGTAAATTTTGTGTCTCTGTCAGACACGATCTCTTTCGGCATACCATGTAGTCTAAATATCTCTTTCATGAATACCTGGGCAATATCGATTTCCTTGTAGGTCGACTTGATGGGGATGAAGTGAGTAGAGTTGCTCAATTTATCCACCACCACCATAATGGCATCATTATGTTTGGTTGAGGTTGGTAATCCAGTGATGAAATCCATGGAGATGGTTTCCCATTTCCATTCTGGGATTGGTAAAGGTTGCAATAATCATGCTGGGTGTCGATGTTATGCTTTAACCTGTTGGCACTCTATCCATTTGGCTAGGTACTCGGCTATTTCTTTCTTCAATCCAAGCCAATAAAATTGTTTCCTGGTGGTAGTGATAATTTTCTGGTATCTTGGATGACCAGTATAGGGTCTTTTATGTAGTTCATCCATAATGAACCTCTTCAAGTCGTCACAATTTGGAATATACAGTCTATTTATGTAAGTGAAAAGACCTCCTTCGGTCATCTGGTAGCCTTCATATTTTACCCCGATGGGCTCTTGCTGTAGGTACGAGGTCACGGTCTGGACAAATGGATCTGTCTTTTGTGAATTTCTGACTCTTTCTTTGACATCCGTCTCATAGGTGCTCACCGTTGCTAGGTGAATTGTTTTCATACTTCTGCTAAGGGCATCGACCACCCTATTTTCCTTTCCTTTAATGTGTTTGATTTCAAAATCAAACTCGCTAAGGAGGGCCATCCACCTAGCTTGTCTAGCATTGAGCTTTGGTTGATCAAACAGGTATTGCAATCCACAATGATCTGTCATAAGCATAAATTTTCTTCCCAGGAGGTAATGCCTCCACATTTTCAAGGCATACACTATGGCATCCAGTTCTAGATCATGGGTCACATAATTGACTTCATGCTCGTTCAATTTTTGGGATTCATAGAAGATCACACTTCCTTCCTGTATAAGGACTCCTCCGAGCCCTTCCTTATAGGCATATGTTCACACGAGGAAGACATCTTTTGGATCAGTGATTTTCAGCATGGGTTCATGGTGCATGGGTCAGTAGATGTTTCAGGGTTTGGAATCTTTCTTCACATTTCTATGTCCACAAGAATTTTGTCCCCTTCTTCTAGAGGGCAGTGATTGGACACCCAATCTTGGAGAATCCTTTTATAAATCTCCTATAGTATCCTGCTAATCCCATAAAGAATCTGATGCCCAAAACATCCTTTGGGGTAGGCCATTCCATAATAGACCTGATTTTGTCAGGGTCTACCGCTACTCCTTCTTCGGAGAGAACATGGCCTAAGTAATGTATCTGCTTCTGGAAGAATTCACATTTGCTGAATTTGGCATAGAGTTGATGTTCTCTTAGCACTTGCAGCACAAGTCTAAAATGCTCTTCATGCTCTTTTCTGTTCTTGGAATTTTCTGGGTACATTGTTCATCAAGCACATAAAAGTGGCAGGGGCATTGGTCAACCCAAATGGCACCACCACAAACTCATAGTGGCCATACCTCGTTCGGAAAGCAGTTTTATTGATGTCTTCACCCTTGATTCAGACTTGATGGTATCCTGACCTCAAATAAATCTTTGAGAAAATAGACGCACCCCCCAATTGATCGAACAGGTCATCAATCCTAGGAAAGGGGTACTTGTTCTTTATGGTTACCTTATTGAGTTGCCTATAATCTATACACAGTCTAAGGGTACCGTCCTTCTTTTTCACGAACATGACTGGTGCTCCCCATGGAGACATGTTGGGTCGAATATAGCCCTTATCCATCATTTCTTTTAATTGCAACTTGAGTTCAACTAACTCAGGTGTGCTCATCCAGTAGGGTTTCCTAGACACCGACACCGCTCCCAGTGCAAGTTCTATCGAGAAGTCTATGTCCCTTCTCGGAGGTAAAGCTGGTACCTCTTCCGGAAACACATCACTGCATTCTCTCAGGATAGGGTGATCGTCAAGGCTTGGTTTTTCACCTTCGATTGTTTTCAACACCTGTATTTCATATACGGGACATCCCTTTCGGCAATAATTTCTCATTTGTAGAGCTGATATTTGTCTCACTGAGACAGGTTTTTGGATCCCTTGAAGGGTTATCTTTTTCCCTTCTTTACTTACACATTCTAAGGTTTTATGGTAACAGTCCAATCTGGCTTTATGGGCAGCTAGCCAATCCATACCAATCAACAGATCATATGATCCTAGGGGTAATATGTTAAGGGTTGCTTGGGTGGGGAATTCACCCAACATTAATTGGCAGGTTGGTATGACCTTTGCTATCCTCCTTTTGGTGCCAGTGGCTTACTGTACCAACCATGGCTTGGTATGTTTTTGTGGCTATAGTTTACACTTGTCAATAGCTTTAGGGGCTATATAACTCAAATTTGAACCATGGTCAATTAAAATAGACACTAGATGGTTGGAAATCATACCTTCTATTTCTACTACTGAAGCTTGGTTGTTGGCTTGGTTATTATCCAAGGCTGCATAAATTTGTGGCTCACTCCTGGCCACATCATTGATGGTAGTAGCTTCTTGGATGTTATAAATCCTCCAACTATTCTGTTATCGGTGTGGACAGTCTCTCAATAGATGTTCTTCCCCGCAACCCCAGCATTTCTAAGGTTCTCTCTTTGGGTTATCAATCTTCACTGATATGGGTCTAGAAGTTTTATTTTCGCTCAAGGAGGGAAAATTCTGCTGGTACATACTCTGGGCTGGGAAGCTCATTCTTGGGTTCTTCTTATAGTTCTTAACTCCTGGGGATTTAATTCCCCTTTTTTGAAATTTGCAACTATTCCTCTGTTTCCATCCTTTGTGAGGTTCTGCTCGATGTCCAAACTGTTCATGACAATAGGTTGCCTTTCGAATAGTGCCTTCTAGGGTCTTTGTCTCATCAAATTCAATTATGTTCCGGTAGTCCTTGGGTAGTCCACTGATGAAGTGTTGCACCTTTGCCTTTTTCGCTTTTATATAGGGTACATACCTTAACAAATCGAGGAATTTGTTGACATATTCTTCTATAGTGAGTTGTTCCAGTTTGAGTTCATAAAACTCTTTAGTCTTCTCGTCGAAATATTTTTCTGACAAATACTTCTTCCAGAAGTATTTCTCAAATTGTTTCTAGGACAGGTCCTCTTTGCGAACCCCTTTCACATTCTTAAGATCTTCCCACCAAATGGAAGCCTTTCCGTTCAAGTTGAAGGTGGCCACTCGAGCCTTCAGGTTTTCTGAGAAGTCATGGACTCTGAAATACTTCTTTAGTCCAAGTAGCCAGGCCTCTACTTCCTCTCCCTTCTTTATTTCACCATCGAAGGAGGCTGGTTTGGCCTTTCTGAATTCTTCGAATTTTCGACCTTTGGAGGGATTTTGCTTCTTCTGTTTCTTTCGGGAATAGGAACTGGTTCTGCTGCTAGAAGAGCCTTCTGAATCGCCATCTTCCTTCTCAGAGGAATCACTCGGCACTGGTACTTTACCTCTGGGGTGGACCTTTTTCGAGGTTCTCCTCTCAGTGTGGCCACTGATATGACCATGTTTCTGAGTTTCATGTTCATGTTGCATTTTTCTTTGTAGATCGGATAAACTCTGCAGTAAAACTGCGTTAATTTCTGTTTGCTTTTCTTGTTCTTTCATCATCCTTTCATTGTCATCCTTACAACTTTGTAATTCGACCATGAGGCTCCTCACAGTCTCGGCTAGATCTAGAGGGGTCCCTACTGTCCTCCTTTCGTCAGACTCTTCATCTCTACTGTGGGAGCCTTCTCCCACTTCTTGGTGAGTCACCATACTATGCGTTGATAATTTCCCGCGGTTGATCTTCCACTTGTGTGCAAAAGGAAAAACACTGGTTATTAGTTGATATTTATATTTATTTATAACTAGTACATAATTCATATTTTCACATGTACACACACACAATAGGGATTTTTCATTCTCAACCTTATATTTTAATTAGGGAGGTTAAGATAGGGGGTTACTCTTTTTTTTCTTTTTTAAGAGTGTTCCGAACGGAGTTTCTGCGCAACTCATTCATGAGCCCATCCAGGTCGAGTGTTTTAACCATGCTTTGATACCAATTTGTCACATACCCACTAAGGAAAACAAAATTTTTCATCAAATTCTCGAGAATCAGAATCCCCGAAATACCTATGGGGGTCTTAGCATAGGCTAGTTCCTTCCTTGTCCATCTCCATGTGATCGTGGGTCATGACCACAGGCCGAACAAGTATGGCGTTCTTTCACTCTTTGCGACTCAGCACTACCAGAGCATCGAGTCTTTCGACTCTGCAAACCCCGACACGGTGAAACGCCGAACCCTGACAGGGCTAGTGAGTGGCAGGTTTCCCCCTTGGGGTCTTGTCCACATGAACTTGTCCCATGTCTACATGCTTAGGCCAGCCAAGCACTTATCAACTTTTTGCGATTCAAGGAAATGCGATGCATGACTTCCCTTTGACACTTTTCACTACTCGCAACCTCATAGGTTGAAGCGTCGAGCTCTCGTGCTCTTCTTCTCTGAAATCTCGAGATGCGAAAGTCAGTAATGGTTGACTTCCTCTTCGCACTTCTCGCAACTTGCAACCTTTCAAGTTGGAGCGTTGAGCCTTCGTGCTCCTATCTCGCGAATCCCCGAGACGCGAAATTCAGCAATGGTTGACTTCCTCTTCGCACTTCTCCCAACTCGCAACCTCGCTAGTTGGAGCATTGAGCCTTCTTGCTCCTATCTCGCAAATACCCGAGACGTGAGAAGTTAATAGAGTGTTGACTCCTTTCCTGGTGACGCATTCCCACCTGTCAGTCATGTGGGCCCCACCTGATGGATGTGCCACATGTTCTCACAAGCCTTGGCTCTCGGCACTTCATGACTTCTATGGTCAAAAGTGACCCCTTCCAACCTCTGAACCCCCGAACTCCCGATATACGATATCACCATGGAGTTCTGATCCAATGGTCCTCCTGTTCCTAGATCCAATGGTTCAGATTTTTCTCCTCGCCACTTCGCACTTCATGACTTTGTGAGTTGGAGCATCCAACTCTTGCGCTCTCTCCTTGAAAAACCCTGAGATGTGAGATCCCAAACTCAGACCTCTTCGGGACTGCACCGACCCTAACCACCTTGCCACTCTGCAAGATCCAATGGTTATTGGTTGTTCGCCACTTCTATCTCAAAGTGTCTCCACCGTCCATACAACTTCTCCCATGGCTGCTTCTACGGCTTAACTCCCTCGCAACTCAGTGCGATCCAACAACCCGTGACAATTTGACACTTCTCCACAAAGTCTCTCTGTCGTTCATTTCTGCTCTCTTCTGCACGCGTCTGGACGTAATTTTTTGATGACCCAGATCTATTTCGCTCCAGCTGATCTAACGACAATTGTAGCTCCTCCTTGAACATGTGATTCTCTTCCTTCTCCTTGGAAGATTTCTTAAGTATCAAAGGTCTCGGCCTTTTCTTCTCCTCTGCGACCTTTGCAGCTAAGGCTCTATACACAAAATGGCACTATCCCTCCCGAGCTTCTCTTCTTTGAAACCATGAAATATTTCCTCGACCTCTATGATTCCTACAGGGTCTGTGTACACGACAAGGTGTTTCCTGTCCTCCTCAGATGGATGGCCACGATTCTCTAGCGACTTCACCATCTGTGAAGTCGAAAGACTTCCCTCTATGACTCTTGATGTCCGAACCCCCGATATGGGTGATTTCGTGACACATGTCCTCCCTCCAACGAACGGCTCAGGTTATTTCACTATTTCGGGACTTCTGATGTTGAGTGCCCGGACTCCTGAACTCCCGAATGTCGAAACCCCGATACAAACTCCTTCTCGAGACTTTCGCTTCTGTTGTTCTTCACGAGAGGTTTAAACATCGTGAAACTCTCGACAGATCCAACGTCTATCGGCTGTTTAGACCAAGATCTGACGACTCAGACCTGTCTCTCCATTGCGTCGTTCTGAAGCTACCTGGACATGAATCCACAGTCCAGATTATTTCATGGACCTTGGGGATCTACGATCCCGATTTCTTTGCTACTCGTGAAGATAAAGGAAAAAGGGTTAAGTCATTTAACGCCCTTGTTTATTCCTTCAATCTAATGGTCATGAATGACCGCAGATCTTCCGACAGGATCTCATCCGTTGATCGATACTTATTCTTTGAATCCTCAAGGGATTCTGTGACTTCTGCGCCTCTGCAGAGTCTTTGCACACAAAGTGCTACCTCTTTTGAGCTTTTCAAAAAGGATGTCTCTATGGGGAGATTTATCCAGGGTATCACCTGAGACAGATAAGGGTATAGATTTTCCGAGAAACGACTGGAATTCTGAATTGATTTACTATGCGTATATACATATAAATCTATTTATAAACATAATCCATAGGTGGTCTTTCCATTATAAGCGTGCAACCACCATTTCTAAATCAAAACACTACACAGGAATTCTTATACTCAAATCATTCATAAAACTGCACAGACTATGAGCATACATGTCAGCATATAAATTTCAAGATGCAAGATGTAAAACACTTATCAGAAATAACACTAGATGTGATTGCAACTGCTAAGAGGGGTGCTTGTTCCAACCAACCGTAGGCACAACGAATCCCAATGGATTTACCACTAGCCATCCCCGAGCTAGGACCACGATGCTGCGAGACTGTGTCTCTGTTTGTCAGTGACTGAGAATGAAGGTTACTCCCCTTCTTCTCCGTTGTCACTCACTCTGTGTTTTTCCAGAGTTCTCCTTCTTCCTTCCCTCGCGTCTGCCCCCTTCTCGCTTCTCCCTCACACCTTTTTCCTCTTGCGAGGTTGTGTGTGGCATGATTTCCCTCGCACTGGTCAGGCCTAACGGCTCTACAGATGGGCGGTTCACCCCCCCCATCCCTTATTACTCATGAGGAGCCATTTACCTACCAATCCTGGCGAGTCATTTAATTCAGGGCCAACGAGCCGCTCTTGGTTCTCTGGGCTAGTGAAGTCCAAATATGGTATTGGTTTCGGTGGAAGTTAACGCCACCTTTCCAGGTGCCTTCCACCACCTTTCTTCAGCCATCGTGGTCTCTTTTTCATCATATCCCCTCTCAGCAGTTCTGCAATATATATTCATAATATTATTCACATTCATCGACCTTTTTTTACAAGGTCCATTCACATCACACATTCAGATTTTTGGGTTTGCC
This sequence comes from Picea engelmannii, assembly GCA_009831015.1. NCBI lineage: Eukaryota > Viridiplantae > Streptophyta > Pinopsida > Pinales > Pinaceae > Picea > Picea engelmannii. The sequence continues at coordinate 709,072 of ML777735.1, forward strand.
ACAGTTCTTGGCCAGTGTAGTTATTTTTACAAACTTGGGGAAACAGGGTGTTACATGTGACAAGATTGAGTATATATGTTAATTTGATTTGTTATAGTTCCTCTAATAACAATTTCAATGTGATTGAAGTATATCAAATATGGCTTCCTTGAATATCAATGTTAACAATATGAAAACTACAAAAGAACAAGTGTCAAAATGGTATGTGTTATATCCTTTTCACAGTTGACTTGACATGTTGTACGTTGCCCCATCAGGGGGGGGCAAAGCCCCTATTTTTTTTTTGGGTGGTTTTTGGCCGATGATTTTTTTCCCATTGTAATATAGTTTCGATTAAGGATTCTAATTTGAGTTGACAGATTAAGGTTTCGGATGCTACTAAATCATATATATTGTATTGTAAATGGTGAAGTTAATACAATGAGAGTTAGAGGTGTGGCTCTAAATATTTGCTAGTTTTCTCGATTAAGGGTTTCCAAGGTAATTTTCTAAGTCCCGTGTATGAATGATATTGTTTTTTGTTTTGTTTTATAAAGAATCTGTGTGTGCATTGCTATACTATAATGTTTTAAAACTCACAAGTAGCTTTCTAAATGGTTACAAAAATTGGTAGTTTTCTATATTCAAGGAGACTCCTATTTCATTGAATCTATTTAGCATCATTCTCAAGTCTTCCACATAGTTTTTCAAATAGCCAAATAATTTCCAACCATCTAGGTATACCTCCAAGGATTTATGAATGAAAGTTTTGAAGATCTCCACAATAATTCTAGAGAAACATGCCAATCCATTTACCAATATAAAAGGAATCCTTTTGTATGCAAAGGCTCCCATTCTGTTGAAAATGTGGTCAAGGATTGATATTTTTCTCTAATGAACACTTGATTGTAACCTAAGCACCCATCTCGAAATGAATAAATCTCCTTTCTCGAGACTACTTCTAGAACCTCTTTTGAAAAGGGCTCTGGAAAAGGGTCTTTAATTGTTACCATGTTTAATTGTTGGGAGAATAAAGCCCAATAATCACAAGACTATAAAATATTTATATACAATATGTTAAAATATATTTGATGATGGTATATTTGTTTACAAAAGGCCCATGATTATATATTACATGGGTAACGAATACGAGTTGTGACTTTTTAAATAGTTACGCCATTTAATAATCACGAGTCATTTATTCACGATTTGTTCTTATTCTAACTTCAATATGTTTCAGATTTTAATAGTCATGCCTTCTAACTTGAATGTGTATATAACATTTCCCTTCCCTTAAAATCGATTTCTCCTCAAATTCCTCCAAATCCCAAATTGTGTATTCTTTTGGAATATTCTTCCATTTAATAAGATATTCCTTGATTATTCGAGAACACAATCTTTTCTCTTTCATGGTAATAATAGCTTCTGGTTCTAAAATAATTATTCCTTCATTGTCTAGGATATGAAGCATGTTTTCCACCTTTTGATGTTTCCCCAATACCCTTTTAAGGCATGACACATGGAAAACATTGTGGATACAACTCATGTCGGATAATTCTAACCCATAAGCTACTTGATTTATTTTCTTGTTAATATGATACGATCCATAAAACCGTGGAGTCAATTTATTTTTTCCTTGTTGCTTAAGTGGTAATTGTTTATAAGGTCAGAGTCTTAAAAACACCCATTCTCCCACTTCAAATTCTCTTTTAGTCCTATGTTTATAAGCTTGTTTCTTCATATGATTTCTTGCAACTGTTAAGTTTTCTTTGAGTAATTGAACAACCTTTCGATCTTCCTCCAATTGATATTTAACTACCAGAACTTTGATTTCACCTATGGATAGATCCTTCCATTTCGAGGGTTCATATCCATACAAAGCTTGAAATGATGTCATCTTGGAAGACGTGTGGAATTATACCACCACTCAGCAAGATGAAACCATTGAAACCACTTATTTTGTTTGTTGGCTATGAAACAACGAAGGTAGGGTTCCAAACATTTATTGACAATTTATGTTTGACCATCTATTTGGGGATGGTAAGTTGAGATCATATTAAGAGAAGTCCGAACTTGTTTACAAAATTCTTTCCTAAAATTTCCTTTAAACTTGGCCTCTCTATCCCTGACAATAACCTTGGGAAACCCATGTAAATTGTAGACATTTTTACACAAAACTTCATTTGTCTATTTTGCAGAATCTATTTTATTTACACCCATAAAATGTGCATACTTGGTAAGTTGGTCAACTACAACATGGATTTTATCTTTCCCTTTTTACATGGGTAAGCCTTCAATGAAATTTATTCCCATTTCTAATTAGGGATGTGTAAAGGATGGAATAATCCAAGGGTCGTGACACTTTCACTTTTGTTTCTTTGGAAAATGTCACATTCTGCTATGTAATTTCAAATATCCTTATTGATCCCCTTCCAAAAGAATGAATGACCTATATTACAGTAGGTTTTGAAAAAACCTACACGACCTTCTGTCGGGGAGTCATGTGACTCTTGTAGAACCTTAGATTTAAATATTGAATTAGGGTTAGATAGATTCTTCCTTTATACCATAAGATGTCATTCCTCCATTCAAACTTGGGATGTTGACTCCAGTTATTAATGAATGAGCAAGTCTCTAGATTCTTGGCGTATTCACTTCATATTTAATCCAACCATTTGGGAATTACTACTCATACTGTAAAAACTTGTATTTCTTTGTCCCTTAATGAAAATATAGTGGTTGCTAATACTATCTTTTGTTTAGTTTTCTTCTCTCAAATGTTATTAGGTGTCCTTACATCAACACCACTCCTATTCCAAAACCTGAGACATTAAATTCAATTAAAAAGGGTTTTGTAAAATTAGGGGTTGTTAATACCGGAGTTGAGGAAAATATGTTTTTCACAACTTCAAAACATCTTCCCGCTTCTTCACTCCAATGAAATGAATTTTTCTTTAGAAGGTTTGTTAGCAGAACAATTATATGAGCCTATTTTTTGATGAATCGACGATAGTATCTAGTCAACCCCAAAAATCCTCTTTGCTTAGATATACTTTTTGGCTTCGGTCATTTGGTGATTACCTTGATTTTCTTTGGGTCTACCTTGACCCCTTCTTTTGATATAATGTGACTGAGACACTCCACTTTTTCTTTCCCAAATGTACACATTGACCTTTTTGCATAGAATTGGTTTTCCTCCAAGAGAGAGAGAGAGAGAGAGTAACTTGTTCTAAGTTCTTCAAATGTTATGACCATGTCTTACTGTAAATAAGGATTTCGCCAAAGAAGACTAGCACAAATTTCTTTAAGTATGGATGGAATAATTCATTCATAGTTGCCTGGAAGGTAGATGTGGCATTTTTTAACCCAAAAGGTATCACTTTAAATTCATAGTGTCCTTCATGAGTTTGAAAAGTTGTCTTAGCCACATCTTCCCGTCTTACTCTGATATGGTAATAACCTGAACTCAAGTCAAGTTTCGAAACATATTTGGCCCCGTGAAGTTCATCCAACATTTAGCCGATAAATGGAATGAGAAAATTATTTTTTATTGTTATTTTGTTTAGTCCTCGATAGTCTATGCACAACTTAAAATATATGTCTTTATTTCGCACTAACACTACTGGAGCTGCATATGGACTCCTACTCTTTGTAATAACACCACAATTCAATAGATCTTGGACTAACCTTTCTATTTTCATCTTATGACAATGTGGGTATCTATATGGTCTAACCTTTACCGATCTTGATCCCGACTTAACTTTAATTATATGCTCAATTATCCTCTATGGTGGTTACTCCATGGGAATATCTTGAAATACCTTTTTTGTGTTTTTGAAGTATTTGTTGGACTTCTTATACTCTGGAGTCATCTTGTTCTAAATATTATATCTCCATTTGGTGGTATTAGATCATGTTGGGGGTTTCCCCTTTCCGAATAAGATTTTTCATATGTTGGGTTGACACGACTTTTGTTTAGGGGGGTTGAAAACTAGGTAGCTTATACCTTTTCCCTTGACACTTGAACTTAATAAAATGTTTTGCATGATTGGCCAAATAAGTACCCAATATTTGTAGCCATTGGACTCCTAAGACTACATCTAGTCCTCCTGGAGTTATGGTGTAGATTTTCAATTCCAAATTAAAGTCTTGTATATGGAGTTTCACTTTATCGCATTTTCCTACATTCTCAATTTTTTTGTTGTCTGCAACCATTACTTTCATGTCTCGAACTGGATATACAAATAGCTTAAGTTTCCTTTCCATCCTTATGTCAAGGAATTTGTGGGTACTTACTATATCTATTATTATTATGACATTATCATTTTTTATATGTCCCTTTCATTTAAGAGTTTGAGGTTGGTTGATCCCTGTCATGGATGCAATTGATATCTTTGGTGTGTTATCACCTTCTGAGCCTGATGCAATATTTTGGGGGTCCTCTACCTCTTCACCTTCTGAATCTTATGTATCTGATTCATCATTTCCTTCTACATTTCATGTATATAATTTCTTTGGATTATCTTCTATGTGACACCTATGTTTGGATCCCATCTTTCTCTGAAACATCTACATTTGAATTCTTTCATTATTTGATCTTCCAAACTTCTTTTATAGTCTCGTATGTGTGTAGGTATGTATTTATATTTATCTATGTCTATGGTTTGTGGTTTGTTCTTTCTTAAATAATCTTTTCCAAATCTTAATTGGAATCCTTCAAGAGTTATATTTATGTCTCTTTTTATTTATGCCTTATATTGTGCCATGCATCAACACCTTCCATTTTTTCTTGTATTCTTTCCCGTAAAGTCAATTTTAACCAAGAAAATGGGACCCTCATTTTTGTCTTGAGACCCTCTTAACTTAAGCCCCTCTTAACTTGATGAGAAGATTGCTCGTCTCCTTGATCTCCGTTAAATTCTACCTATGCCCCTTTGATGAAATTGTTTTATCTGGCAAGTTTGGTTTGGTTTCTGATTTGACACTTAACCATTTTTAAGAAACGATTTATGGCATATCGACAGAATTTCCATGAAATATGTCGATACATTAGAATATTTCACATGATTATCTCCGATACACATTGACATATTTCCTCCCAATGTTTCTGGTACACGAATATCAACATCGTCCAAGTTCACCACATCTTATCTGGTACAATCGGAGGTGTTCCCATGAACTCTGCTGGTACCACTAGAAGAGTTTCCATGAAATATTCTGACACGTGAACTTTATACTGGTAGAATTTCCATTACCACCTATGATACATCAACAAGTATGTTTTGATTTCCTTTGATGCATTGAAACTCAACACTGATGCACTTTCTTCCATTACCTCTGGTGCATCGTCATACTCCTCGTCAACTCCTCCGATGCATAATACTCTAGTACTATATTTGTTCCTATTAACTATGTCGGTAAGCCATTGTATTAAATCAATGAGTCACACCAACACTCTTTCACCTTTGACTTCTAGTACCTTGGGTTACACGTCGAATAAGATTATAAAAGGGGAAGCCTCGTGTTAGCGTCGAAAGTCATTCCTGGATTGCTTGCAGGAGCAGAGCCTGACACCCATCAGTTTTATGTCACGATAGTTTTAAAATGGTGATCAGATGGGATGAGACTTGGGGTGATATCACTCTAACTCAGGGACTGGGCCTGGTACGTAAGTAGCAAAGGAGGTCTTGATCTAACTTCAGCCAATGGGTTGATTAAAAGATGAACAGGTAGAAGACTTGGTAGGAAGGGTGAACAAACTGCTTTGGGCAACAGGCTTTGAGTAGCATGTAGAAGAAAGATTCTGAATACAAGATCCTCTTGGTTCAGGGTCTCAAGAAACTGAAAGGGGACTTGACTGGATCCTCCAATTCCAAGTCACTTAGCACTGGGAAAATCACCAGGACTGATTAGAGACAACGTAACTATTACAATGATCCATCCCAACATCATCCTATAACAGCTACAACTCGACTGGATCCTCCAATTCTGAGCTGATCTAACACAGTGTAAACAAAGGCGTGAAAGAAACTGGCATTCATAAGGAAAGAAGTCTCAAAAGTCCATACATAACCAGATTAACAGTGCTTCGTTAAAACTTTACAACTGGGAGCTCTGCTCAACCATCGATAGATACAGAATGGTGAAAACGCCTACATATACTCAAAACAACAATGGCAACGAATTCAAGATGTTGCATTAAAGACTTTGCGTCTGCATGGCTGCTGACAACCTGCACTTGCAGTTTTTGAATGATCGCGCACCTATGGCAGACGCAATTGAACTCCTGACAGTTCCGTGGGCGAAACGACGTGCTTTAATTCAGCGTCGGACTTTCCCATTATGGCGGAGATGATGTCTAACCACCACCAACTACCTTAATAACTACTTCATGGGGATCGAGGATGACGCGGCCAACTCGACACTTTTGGGACGTGGAAGACCTTCGGCGCTGCCACCTGGATTAGTTAAACGGCCTGATGAAATAGACATGGAGGCCACCATAAAGGCTGGGGGGGGCGTGATGGGAGTGGTGGCATTAAGACTGTGAGGGTGAGGCGAGAGGTGATGAGGTGAGGAAGATGTGACAGGGGAAAACATGCGGCGGAAGATGACAAGCGGAGGAGGAAGGAGATGGGATATAACGGGCACATTATTTTTGGAGGGGTTGGACGTGGAAGGGAGCGGGACACATGGAAAATGATGAGAGGGGGCTAAAAGGGAATGAGCTCTGTCGCATGATTCAGTGGAAAACAGCTGGCAGGGGGAGGATGGTACAAGAGATGACACGGTATGAAGAAGGGGCCCCACATGGTTAAACACAGAAAGACAGTGGGGAGCCGGATTGCATGTGCGCCGTTGATCTAGGCGCTATGATCGTAGTCGTTGGAGATATGCACCTCGGATTCCGGACCCCCCCCCCTCCGCTTAAAGGTAGAAAAGAGGGGGGGCTCTTGAATCGCCTCGCGCATCGTTGATCCGGGCGCT